>CM021102.1:372877178-373015207 GCA_007115665.2 Sequoiadendron giganteum
CAACATCTCCCCTATTTATGAGAATTTTTTAGTGTAAGAGAATACAATCATAGTTCTTCTTCTCCTGATACCTCTCCTAATTGTGAATAAGGTACCTTCGTGTTAGAGGATAAAATCATTGAGCATCATGAGAATCTTGTTTGTACCTCTCCCAATACTTCTCCCACTTGGGAATATATTATGGCACAAGAGGATGAAATCATTGACACATTTCTTAATATCACTTTTCCTAGTCTTCATTTATCTCCCAGCATATCTCCCATTTGTGAGAATGTTTTGGTACAAGAGGATGCAATCATAGAGAATCATGACAATCACCTTCTATTGATACCTCTCCTACTCGTGACAAAGGTATTTTGGTATTAGAAGATTCAATCATTGAGAGTCATGAGAATCTTGTTTGTCACTCTCTCAATGTTTCTCCCACTTGGGAAATATTATACAATAGGAAGATGACATCATTGATACGTTTCTTTCAAAATATAGTAAGAGGGATTACATAAATTAAGATTCTAAGGTCACCTTAAATTCCCTCTCGATAAAATACCATCAACAAGAAGTCAAATCCATTGGGGTTATGAACACACAAGTGACTATTAGGTCTCCTTTGATTATTGGACATCCACAAACTAATTTTGAACCTCCTAAGAGTCCTCTAATTATTGGAACTCCTCAAAATCCTTTTGAACCTCCTAAGTCACCTCTCATTATAATATGTCATAAACTTCTAGGTGTTATTTAAACTTTCCAAGACAAGTTAATAGTAATCATGTATTGCAGCAACCAATTTATCATAATATAGCTCACACATATAAGACTAGAAACAATAAGCAACCAAAAAAAACACCAAATTCCATCCCATTACCTCAACCATATCTCCCACCCACACCTAACACCTCATAGTGTAGTGGTAAAGAATTTGATCTTGTTGAGAAACTTTATAACACTCCTGCTAAGATATATTTGTGGGATTTGATTCAAACATCACCTGCTTATCATGACATGCTTCAAAAGGCTTTACAAAAAAAAAATTATCCATCCTATTGTGCAACCAAATGATATGGTAGCTTTGATTGATAACACGAATCAACCTAATTTGGATAGTATCTTTCATAAAAGTGAATTACCTCCTTTGGAAAAGAAAAAACAAAATGATGCTTTGATAGAGTTTGGATTAGATGTACCCTTATTGACAATGGTTCAGGACTAAATATTTGTAGTGTGAGTCTTTTATAAAAAAATGGAAAAGACAAAACTTTAATTCAACCAGTGGATTTATCTGTCAAAGGTTTTGATAATGTGGGTAAGCAACCGCTTGGTATGATAGCATCACCTTTCAAAGTTGAAAAGTTTGTGTTGAAAACTCCCATCCATGTGATGCCCCATGATTTTTCATATAATATTCTCTTGGGTAGGGCATGGATTCATGAAATGAATGCAGTGCCTTCAATGCTACATCGTATGTTGAAATACACTTACAACAACAAGGTTTACACGATAAAGCTTACCCTAAATCTGAACAGTGTTTACAAACTAAAATAGGAACAAAGAATCCTCTTAGCACATTAACACCAACTGCACTAGTGGAACCTTTACAACTCGAGGATAAAGATGAGTGTCTTTCAAATGTGACAAAGTTGTTGGATAATGTTTGGAGTTCATTGAATTTCACACCTACATCCATGGGGAATACAAGATTACACACAAATCAAAAAAAGAGAAATAACTCACCATGGTATCAACAATCTATCATTGAATCATCAAAAACATCCAATTCCGCAAATTTTAGCAAATAGGAAGATACAAATTAAACATCCACCTATGATGAAAATCATTATGAGAAACCACCTTCCTTGAAAAATGGAAAAACTTTATGGAAGAGGTTTCCAACTTTTGAAACAATTTGGCTATAATGGAAAAGGATGTGGAGCGAAAGAGTAGGGCATTCATGTTCCTATAGAGCCTAACACGCAAGAAAAAACAAGAGGTCTTGGATATTGTCCTTAGAAATAAATGAAAGCATCAAAATAACCTTCGCTCAATATCAATGTCATCACACAAGGTTCTTCTAAGCTAACTTTAACCTTGGTGCATCCTAAATTGATAGACACTGCATGTGGGAATACATCATTGGGTATGTTTCAAAATGATGAGTCCTTAGGAGAATTTTTGGGTATGACTGATACTTAGTCTACTCATCACAATCAATAGAATTAGTTGTTCCTCCTTGTTATGTGGTAGTTGTAGTATCACAACCTTCTCACTACCATTCATGAGGGTATAAAACTTGGCTTTATGCAATCACATTTCATTTCACAAGGAGCAGCATATTATCATCCATTTTGGCTCATCTTTTCCCCTACACTTTGGGGGCAAGGGGTTAGGTAGCCTTGTCCTAGGTGCATTCCTTCTAGCAAGGGATCCCTCTTTATCTCCTTACAACATTAGTGTAGCAAGTACGCTTAACATTTTAAGGGGGGCATATAGTTCCCCACTCATTGTTTGCATGGTCCCTCCTTCGTGATGATAGCATACATCTCCTAGGAAGTGTGAATTTTTTTGTCAAAGTGTGGATTTCTTGATTTATGTTAGTTTCTCCTTTGTGGTGATATTAGGTTTGATGTCCCATAAGAGTGACTTTTCTTGGCATGTGGCATTCCTCTTGGTGGTAATGTTATGTTTAGTGTTCCATACGGCATGAATCCTTTATTCCTCGGCTAGTCCTCTCTTGGTGGTGATATCAAGTGTGATGTTCCCCAAGGTGTGACCTTTCATGTATTAAGAAAAGCTCCTTTGATTATTTTTTATTGTTACCTTTTGTGGTGATGTTATTACAACATCCCTTGAGGTTTTGGCATTATCTTTTACATTGTATTTCATGTAACCTAGCATAATAAAACTTGCTAGCCATGTGAAACCCTTTTATTTTTATGGAACCTAGCATAATATAGTTTTCTAGCCATATTCAACCATTTTAATTTCATGGAACCTAGAATAATATAGCTTATCGACCTTGTGGAAAATTTGGCATCACTGTGTTCATAAGGGCTGAGCTTGGTGATTTTGGTCATTTTTTTGTAGCACTTTATTAAGGTTATCAAGGAGTATAACTCTTGGTATGATTATGAGCACACCTTGTAGACCTAGTGTGTGTTTCTCATTTATCTACTTATTTTGGGGGTTGACCTAGTGAATATCGAACTTCAGTAGCTTGTGTGTCTTCCCTATTTATGCTTCACCTAGAAAATATCAAATTTACTATTGTGTGAGTCAAACTTTTTTTTGTATGGTCACTAGCATAATATAGCTTGTTATCCCATACTCCCTTTTTTCATTTTTCTTTACATTTACTTTGATTGTATGTTTGTGTATCTTGTCTTGTTGTGTATAATACATGTGTGTTCATTTGTGCTTATGTTGGTTTTCCATGGGATCTTAGATCTTGGGGGATTTATCTCTCCCCATTGATCCTTAATCATCCTATCCCTTCATCATTTATACAATTGAACCCCTCTTGACATATATTTCTCTACTTTAGTGTGAGTCTGAGCGTAAGTTCATACTCTCACTAAAGTGGGTGCTAAATGTAGCATCGTAAATTGTCACTCGTGAAAATTACACACTATTTTTTGATACCCCCTAAGTGCAAGGTCCTAATTGAACATCTAATTCCCTAAATTGCACATTATGTGGCCCATTTTAACATTTACTGATAAATTGCAAAGGTAAAACCTAAGAATTTACTCCATATTTTTTCCCTCACTTTTCAAATCCTAAAAAATTGGATCTAGATAAGGGCACGTCCGAACCCAAATTTATAAAGGTCAAAGGTGGCATCTCACTTAATAATTTTGTCCTGACATTGTTTACCTTACAAAATAGGGTTGGGGTAGTGGCACCCTAGGTGCCTATGTCCCCCTATTTTGGCACTGAATCCAAATACGTTTGAGGCAGAATTTTATTATTTGAAATTCAAATTTCTAAAGTCGGCCATCAGGATCTATTTTTTTGGAAATTATACTAAATGCCTATAAATACCTGGTTATTTTATTATTTCAAATCTATCTAGCAAGTTGGAGAGTCTATGATAAATCAATCATCAAAAGCATTATTCAGCAAGTCAAGAGCATCCATTAAAGGATTTATTACAATAATTCAAGATCCAACATCATGTCCAAGTGTATGTGATTTCATGTGTTCATATTGTTTTGTGAAGGCTAACATTGTTGTAGGTTCCAAGAATTCAAGCATTCAAGCAAATCTATCAAGTAAGATCTTGTTGTGCCTTCACACTCATGACCCTTTTTTATTTTTTGGAAAAATGGGGACCCCCTTATTTTGGCTTTGGGTGTTGTGTCTTTTCGCCTTTTCCTTTTTTTCTTTTTTCTTTTTCTCATTTTTCCTTTGTTTATTGTCTTTTCCTTTCTATGTTTTCCTTTTTGGAGTTCGAGTGTTGGGCTTCCGAGGAAGGGTATACCTTGCTTGTCAGGCCCAGCCCTCGACTTCTCCTTATTTTCTTGTTAGTCGTCACACACCTAGCTTTCATCGAGCTTCGTGTGTCAATTTTTCCACTTAAACGATCCATTGGTGGGGTATGATGGTGGCACCTCATTTGGTGTGCATGTTACATCAGTCTTGGCAAGCACAAAAAATAAGAATGAGTTAAATTTAAGTGTTGTCGAGAGCTAATGCTATAAACCCATTACTTGCATGTCATAAATGAAGTTAATTGAAGGGTTGTTAACTAAAAATTTCATTCCTTTTTGCATTCGCCGGTTCAAACAAACGCATTTTTTTCAAAGGGATCTACAACTTTTTTCCATTATTCTTGAGGAAAATTGGTCTTTATTTTATTATAATTGGTTGTGTCCATTTGGATTGACTGGATTGGTTTCTCATCCACTGCGTGTTTTTCTAGCTTCATATTGTTCACGTGCTCATTTTTGCTTACCTAATTCGTGTTCGTTTCAATTGGCGTTTCCTTTATCCTCCTAAGTGTCACACATACTATCCAAGTTGGTTAATTTCGCCTTTCACTTGTGAATTTCTCCATTCGGTTGGTTGGTATGGTTGGTGTGCATTTTGGGTTGCTAGGTTGGTTGGTTTGTGCTTTTTTTGGTTTTGGTTTTTTTGTATGTTTTTTTGCTTTTGGGTTCTTAGTTTGGTTTTGGCATTCCTTTGTTATTTTCTTTTCTTTTCATTTTTTCCCTTTTTTTCTTCTCTCACCATTTTTCTTGACTCTTTTTCTTGCCAAATTGTGTGTCTCATTGGTACTCCGATCAACGATGTTTGTGACATCATCATCAGGCATCCAACCTTGGGATTCCCTTGTGATTTTCCCTTGGTCATTTCAATGGTTTGATTTTTGATCGGGCTTCAAGCTTCGGGCTTCGTTGTTCCCTCTTACTCCCTACTCAAAGTCATTTGCATAAGGTGGGAGATATCTTTGATTTCCAACCCCCAATCATGCCTTAGACGAAACCTTAAACACACTTTTGGATTTCGGCCTTCAGGGATTCCTTTAATGTCTTCCTTATAAAGGTGGAAGCGATAAGGGGTATGTCTAATTCTCAGTATCTAACAAAGCATTTTTGAACAATAAATTAAGGTATATAGATCTCCAAATTTTCCTTTCCCACACTAGTGTATTATTTCCTTGGGTTTTGACTTAGATTCTTGCCTTAGCATTTCAAAGACTTAAAACACAATTTTGGGTTTCAAACTTCACAATGTTCATTTGTTGCTTGCTCAAAAACTTTGCAAGGGGTAAGGGGAAAACCCAATCCCCAACTAGCGATCTTATCCTTTTTACTTAGTTAATTTGATAAATCCTTTCAGACTTCACAAGTGTCCTTTATTGCATACCTTAGAACATTCACAAGGGGTAAGGGGAAACCTCGACTCCTAATTTGTGACACATTGGCTTAGACTTAACAAATTTTGTGAAACCTTTTAGATTTTGATCATGGGTAGTACTTCTTCCCATTACTTATAGAGGTGTAAAGGGTAAAGGGTACATCTAACCCCTGATCCCTAATTATACTAGTAAAATGCTTAGCCAAAATATGTCTTCCTTTATGACATCTTTCGAACATTGGGTATTGTTGGTACCTCTTACCCATTGCTAATAGAGGTGCAAAGGGTAAGGATTATCCTTGAATCCTAATGTCTAGGAACGATTGCTTTCTTTTAAATATTATAAAGAATAGATGCATCTTCTTTGTTCAAAAGTAAGTTTTAAAATATAAAATGAGATTGATTAACAGTCATAAATTTGGTGGTGAGGAGTAAATTTGAAAATCTAGATTTTTGGTTTTTCTCAATTCTGTCACCTCTAGATTGTTTCAAATCAACCGACTTGTTTATTCATTATTTATTATATTTAGCTTACTATTTTCAAAATGAATTTAATATCTTTTATGAGTTCAATATCTAATTATATTCAAAATGTCAATGATGTTCCATTTCATGCATGTGATAGTGACTTGGCTTTGCCCATGTCACTTTGTATCTTTGATCCTTTTCATGAAACTCCTCTTGCTTTGGAGGATATGTTGTTGCAAGAAGATGAAATAATTGATACCTTTCTTGATGTTACTCTACCCTCTCTTCATTCCAATGCACTCTCTTCTAGAGATAATGCATTTGTGAATGATGAATCTACTCTTCACTCCAATGCACTCTCTTCTAGAGATGATGCATTGGTGAATGATGAATCTTGTCTCTATTCTAGTACACTCTCTTTTGGAGATGATGAATTAGAAAATGATGAACCTCCTTCCACATTTGATCATCCCTAGATCAATGTTGGGAATGTTTCTTCGAATAATTATTCTACTAGTTGTGATGATTCTGTAAATGTAATCTATGTCTATGTTGCCCCTCAAAGGCCTAAGAGATTGGTCATTTACCTAACTCCAGCTATTCCTTCTCTTAAAAGGATTTGTTCTATTGAGGGTGTCTCATTTGATAGTGATTCCCTTGATCTTTCTAAGGCTCCCTCTTGTAGAGCAATATCCCATACTTATAAGAATAGAATGAATAAATAACCAAGTCTTCCTTTAGCTCCTAAACCTACAACTAAAACACCTGATAATTAAAATATTCTTAAGAAGCTTTTTGTTACTCCCGCTAAGATCTCATTGTGGGACTTGCTTCAGTCTACTCCGGTTTATCAGGAAATGCTTCAGGAAGCCTTGTAGAAGATTCTCTTGCCCTCCTCCACTAGGCCTACAGATGCTAATGTGCGGATGCTTATATTCGTGCAAATTCACTGAATATCACATTCTATCCGCAAGAACTTCCACCCTTGAATGTGCAAAAACAAGATCCTTTAATGATTATATTTAACATTAATTATATTGGCATTAGACGTACTCTCATTGATGTTGGTTTAGCACTAAATGTGTGTAGCATTGATCTATTGCCTAAGATTAACATTGATTCATCTTCTCTTAATGCTTCTTTGGTTGTCATTCGTGGGTTTGATAATGTTGGTCGACAAGACCTAGGCACAATAGTCTTGCCTTTGAGGTTGGGACCCATTACCGTACCCACCCTTGTATATGTTATGTCTGAAAATTTACCTTATAGCCTTCATCTTGGAAGGCTGTGGATTCATGCTACGGCTGCAGTCTCGTCTACCTTGCATAAATCTATTAAGTTCATTTTCAATAATCGAATAGTCATAGTCAAGGCTTACCTTAAGGCTATGCACCTATGTGAGATGGTAGGTGTTGATCAGGTTTTGATTGTGCCTACTCTTATCCCTTGAGTGTCTTGTGATGCATTGGTTTTTGCTCCAGCAGTACCTATCACAAAGATTTCTCTCGAGACAAATGTCCTTGAAGAAAGTCCTTTTGAAGCAAGGAATGTGAATGCAAATTGTAATTCTCTCTATGGAGATCCTCCTCCGTTGTCTTCTATCTTTATGCCTTCTTCTTGTGAGCAGTCTAGCTTTTCTCCACAAGCAGAAGGGTTGCTTCCTACTCCTCATTCTTTTTTTGGGTAAGAGCATATATTGTTGAGGCTCCTCAAAGCCCACTTGATTATTCTTCCTTCTCCTACACATAAGAAATTTCTTAAGCATGATAAAGAAAAACATTATTTTTTTGTGTACCATCGAGTGCCTGGCCATTCTACTAGTGAATGTAAGGCCTTGAAGGATAAAATACAAAAACTTCATGATTACCGGATCGAAGATCTGCATCTTTCTTCTCAAATTATGTATACCGGATCAAAGATCTGCATCTTCTTCATCCTGAGTATATGCTCTTTCTCTCTTCGATATTGGTTGCTTCCCTAACTTTTGGGTGCATTCTTCTCTTGAAGCAATTGATCCTTACCTTCTTCTCTTTGTTTAAGAATTATTCTACATGTTATTTCTTAATTTGGGATGGTGCATAGTATTGAGATAACCTTTTACATCGAGGTCTCTTTCACTTTGCTAACTCAAATCCTTTAGTTTGTTGTGTGCCTATGTGTGTGTGTTTTTATGTTTTAACCCCGTGATGTAGTGGCTTTTTATGTTCTAACAATTTTGTCTTGTGCAGGTATTTCTTGTCTAATATGTTTATTTTGTAGGTCTTCAGCCTAGTGGCATGCTTCCTTGGTTCGAAGAGTTGTATGCTTCCTCTACAGTATCCTTTTGGCATAATGATGTTATTTATGTTAGTAAATTTCCTTTAGTGTGCATATTAGTGTAGATTCATGTGCCTGTTAAAGTGGGGGGACAATGTAATGTCATAAAATTGCACCCCTTGCAATTTCACATACATATTTGCATCCACTTTGGTGTCCTCTCCTCTATTACTTGTGTAGGCTCATTCTATCCCTTGCATCAACCTTTTCACCTCTCGGGATGCTCAAAAACCCCTTTTCAGCAACTACCCTTATGCATCAACTTTGCATAAAACCTCATGCTCTTCCCATTCTTATCATTTTGTAGCATAATGTGTCTAGACACTAGTGTGTTGTGTGGATGTCTGTGCACTGCGCTAGCGTCCCATGGGGTGAACCCACAAAAGTGGTTTACAATTAAAGTGAGGAAGGAAAACTTCCAAAAAACATCACCCATGTAAAAAAAAATCATTTTCGGGGGGTTCAAGTGAACTCAAGGTTTGAATGAACCCCTTTGCATGTGGGAACCCACATTTCCCATTGTGGAAAGGGGGTTCAAGTGAACCCCTTAGGTTCGCTCGAACCCCCCTTTTCCCACCTTCCCACCCTCCAACACAAAAAGACTCCAAATTTTTTCCCTTTGAAGCTCGGGTTGGATGAAAATGGAGGAGACTTCATAGACCCAATTGGAAGATGGTAGTCCTCAAAACAAGCTATCCAATGAATATAATTTTAATATGTTTTGGTTTTATTATGTATGTGTTTTTTTAATTTTATTAAACATAGTTTTTTCACCAAAAATCAAACTCTTTGTTCTGCACATGTGGAGAAATAGCAGATTATCAAAATAAAATTTTGAAAAATATGTTTGGGCTATGTATTGATGTCCTTGATCCATTAAAAAAAATTAAATTAAATTTTGATACATACAAAAAAAGTTTTGTTGTATATGGTCTTCCTATGTCTGAATTGTAATTGATTTGACTTCGAAACTTGATTAAGGAAAAAATATTCAATAAAACACTATAAAACCAAATGAAAGTGCTAGATATCATAGTTACAAATCTAAATTCGAAAAAACTATAATATTATCCTTCATAACAAAAAAATTTATGTTGTATACGGTGAGCATCACTCCTTAAAAATGTTGTTCTTTTTTTAAAACAAGTTTTCGAAGGAGATGAAAAATAAGTGCAATCTGATTCCAAAAAAAATGAAAAAAATATATTTAGAATATATAGACAAAACGTCACAAATCACTTGTTTTCATCATCTTCAAATTCCTCACAGTTTAGCCACTATAGGAGCCTGAAAGTGAAGATTTAGTTAAAAAAATAGTTCAGTGTCCAGTTTGCCCAAAAATTGTAAACTAGTATTGTGGGATCACCCTGCGATGTTTCAACATTCAAATGACCACTTTCAAGCATGTTTTCCACTTGTCAACTCCTTTTGTCGATGGTAACGGCCCGAAACGCCTTGTAACATCTCGAAAGCTTCTTTTCCCTCCTATTCTCTCTTTCAATGCTATCTTTTCAATTCCATTGATTCTTCTAAGTTCTTCTAGCTTCTTCTCTTGTTGGGCTTCTATCTTGGACATTCTCCCATCTTTTGCTTGCTTTCATATCTCTTTGTTTGTTATAGCAGCCTTCTACAACACTTTCAATCTCTCTTAGCATCTCTCTTTGCAAATCCCTTAAGCTCTTACAACGCTCATTACCTCTCTCTTTGGCTTCCTTGAGCCTTGCAATTGATATCTCCCTAATCTTATGCTTGCAAGCATTTTGGGATTTCTCATATCCCCTATCTATTGCATCTCTATTTTGTGATACGGGTTCTCCTCCTTGAGCGAGGATTGCTTTTATCACTCCTTTGTCCATTTCTCTCTATCTATTTGGCTATCTGTGGAGGTGAGAACACCAAAATAGGTGTTTGACTAAGGCAAACCCCTATACAGCCTCAACACTTTCTCCAAATATTATGCATGCAGGTATTGAAGACATTTAGGTTTTGGAGGCTTCTTTAATTGGATTTTTGTGAGAAGTTTCTTTCTCTATCCTCTTTAGTTCTATCATTTACTTTAATTTATTCCAGTTCTATTACATTCTATCATTTTCCCACATTTTGTAAGTTCTTAGCAATCTGGTTGCTAGTAGCCACTTAGCCATTTTTTGTGATATTCTTTATTTTTGGTCCATACAGACACCAGCGCACCAGAGAGACGCCAATGCACCACATTGTCGTCCTAGACCCGCGCTTTCGTCTTTTGGCTGAGAGCCTATCAATTTGTCCAGAAAATATTTGTGACCTACTCTTTCTGATTCTAGAACTTTCACTTTGTTTACTGAGGTAGTTTAGGGCAATTAACCCCTTGGAAATCTCTTGAGAATAAAGAGACACATGATTATTGAATCCCCCTTCTCTACAGTAGCAAAAGTCTCAACTATAACTGGGTCACCTAGTTTAGTTTTACTTTTTAATTGTAGTTTTATTTCAATAAAGACTTGGACACTAGAGTTGGTTGTAGTTCTTTATTTCAGATCCATAATCATAAGAACTAGATTTTCTATATATGTTTAATTCTTGATCATTCAAAGGGTTGGAATTCTTATGTAATTTTTGCAACTACAAACAATACAATCTTGGTGTGGAGTTTACTTGTTGACTTTTGTACAGAAAGATTTGATTTACTTATCTGAGGATTGGGTTTGTATTGCATGCATTCTGATTCAACACCATGGTGATGGTATGATCATTTGATATTAATCATAATTACTAAATTAATGAGATATGAGTTAAATCTATGGAATTAAGTAGGATTTTATTCCAGATCTACACATGATTGACGACATTCTGGTTGAATTAAATTCAAAAATATTATATGTTTGAGTTTCCATTGAAGATTGCCTCCATTGATAGTATATGTGTGAATGCTATTTATATTAATGGTTGTTTGAAAGATCTTATTTAAACCTATAGACATGATTAATAGAATGCTTTGTGTTGTTGTCCAGATAAAGTTAGATTAATTTTGATAATTTATGTAGGTTTCTTTTGGAATATCTCTTGTTACCCTATTCTCTTTTGTCTTTTATTTTGAAATATGGTTATTGAAATAGTTTGAAAGATAATTGAATTGTCTTAAATCTATTTATGTTTTATATGCAATCTGAGTCTAATCAATGAAATTATTATGTTGCAATAGTATTTAACTTCCCATCTTTTCTAAAAATCTAGATCCCTCATGTAATCACATTGTTCTCACCTCTATGTTGTCCACACTATCAA
Organism: Sequoiadendron giganteum; assembly: GCA_007115665.2. NCBI lineage: Eukaryota > Viridiplantae > Streptophyta > Pinopsida > Cupressales > Cupressaceae > Sequoiadendron > Sequoiadendron giganteum. The sequence continues at coordinate 372,889,083 of CM021102.1, forward strand.
GACCTGACAAGAAAGGAACTTTGGAGAAATTTATACTACTTTTCAAGAGGGGCAATAATCTAATTACTTGGTACATTATGATTGAATAACATTCCCCTCAACAGAATTGGTGCTAGGAGGATGGCCTTGAACCAGAAAAGCTAGTAAACATTGGATCATTCTCTCCAGAAAGATACCATAGAGTCCTTAGGTATTCTCTTGACAAAGGAGATCTGATTGAATTAATCCAACATAGAAAAACCTTGAGTGGAAAAGGTAAATCTAAAGGTGAAGCTTTTGACCTTATAGATTCACCACTAAACTTAGGTTTTCCATCGTCACCTATAAGTCTAGCAACACCCCACATCATAACTATTGTTGCACCTCTGCCATTATAGATGGCCATTTTCATGGTAAACAAAATTTCCTCGAAAAATTTTTGTCCTAAATTTATGAACTGTGAGGAAAGACAATAGAATATCATGTCAATTTTTTTAAAGAAATATCCAACAAGGCACAAATTTCTCACCAAAATGTGGTTTGCAAATTATTCCCATATTCCTTGGGAGAGTCTACATACAATTGGTATCTACACCTTCCTAGAGGAATGATCCACGCTTGGCAGGATTTGCAAGATAAGTTCCCAAACTATTTTAAAATATATATAGATCATACTATTTTGTACCATCAATTTGTGACTTGTAGGAAGGAGCCAAACAAGCCAATTAGTATCTATAACACTAGATTCCACAAGAAATGCAAGAAGTTAGAAACCCTATATGTGATACCAAAATTAGCAACTATCTAAACATACCTGAGATCTATTGAAACTTCCACCAGTTTGTTCTTGAGGCTACCCAAAAATGATAGAGATACATTGCATAAAATCTATAAAGAAGCCATCACAATTTCCCAATAAATGGACAAACAAGCAGGTGGTATTTCTGGGTCATTACCATCTCTTGGTCCCCCAAGAATGCCAAACCAACTCCCTGCAATAAGTAATGCCTTCAACAACCATACACCACTAATGAATCCCATCCCTAGAATAGTAAACCAATTTCCAAATTCGTTGCCATATCAATCCCCTATCCAACAACCCATCAACACACCTACTCTTACTTATATGAGTTATGAATAGGAAGCTAGCATTACAAATGGTGCAGGACAACAAACCAAACCATATTTTGAGCAACCAACATCGTCCTTTGACTCAGTTCAGAATACTCAGTTAGCATCAAAGATGAAGGCCATGAAAAATATGTTATCTCAAATGATAAATGAAATGAAACATCTAAAATTCGATCCTCCCCAAGCAGGGAACACTCACAATAAAAATAACCAGGGTTTTGGTCACAATCAAGGGAATAATCAAAACAATCAAAGTTTTTGCTAGAACCAAGGAAATAATCAAAATAACTAGGGTTTTCAAAATAGAGGGTTCAATCCCCAAAGAGGCAAGTTAAATGGAATACACGTCCTAACAATGGAGGAGTTCCTAGCCCCTTGGATGGTGCTAATGTGGTAGATTATGCAGACAACCTTGGCTATAGATTTCATGAAACGTATGATCATACTAAATTCAATTGTCCGGACATGTAAAGAATGTCTTCACTGATGTAAGGTAATTCTCAAACTTCTACTAGTGGCATGAATGATATGATGGCATATTCCTATGAAATTTCCCCAAGACACTTTGCTCAGGAAGAAGGGTTCACATTCCCATTTGAAAATAAAAATGAACCACAAAGCCACGACATCTTTTCCTTCCAAAAAAAAAGGAGCAACTATAATTTGAGGGGTAGAAAAGAACCTTTGATTGATGGAATTCCACCAAGCTCATATCCAACTCCTTTATACCCTCATGCAGACAAAAATCCTCCTCTAAAAGAGTCATTTGTGTGGAAGAATAGATCCAACAGCTTCGTACCCTACAGAACCCCAAGTTGAAATGAAGAGAAATATAGTGTTGTGGATGATTCAAAGAAAACAGTGGCCAAAATCTCTATCTATGATATGTTGCAGCACTGCCCAACCTAAAAAGAAGCACTTTTAAAATCATTAGGAAACACTACTAGAGCTTTTGCTAGTTCTACTCAAAAGGATAAAGGAAAAGTTCTTAATACCTTTTATGCCATGGCTACTATCTTCAAAGGTAAAATCAAAATCCCATATTTTTTGTTGACAGTACACATATTTGGTAAAAATGTTCATAAATATTTAGTGGACTCTAGGGAATCATGCAACATCATACCCTATTTCATCTATTAGAAACTAGGAATAACACATACCATCCAAGGGAGTTGCAGTCCAATTAGATAAAACTAAAGTCAAGGTGATAGGGGGGCTAAAAAATGTTCACATGCAAGTAGCTTCAGACCCCATGGTTCAGGAGTATATTGATATACATGTAGTAGATATCCCCAAGATGTACAAAATGCTCCTTAGCACAAAATGGCCTAAAAACATGAAAGGATGGTTCTCAACTAATTTCACTCAACTCTAGCTACCATGGAAGTGTCTTAATAACAAGATCTTATTGATGTTCAACCTATGCTTCTCGTCTATGGTGTGTTCGTCTGGCTTCCTGTTGTTCATGTGCTTGTGTTTTCTTGCCTAGTTTGTGTTCGCCTAGTTCATGTTCATTTCACTTGTCATTTCCTTTGCTCTCATCCTTCATCCTCCTAAGTATCACTCATATTGTTTAGAATGGTTAATTTTGTCTTTCACGTGTGAATTTCTCCATTCAACTGGCTAGTATGGTTGGTGTGCATTTTGGGTTGTTGGTGTGATCCTATTAAAATGTCAAGTCCTAGTGTGAGATGCTAAACAAATAATGAGTAATGCAATAAGAAGAACTAACATAAGAAAAGGGCACCTCAATGATTAGCCTAAGAAATAGATAACATGAAAGCAAGATAAACAAATTGATTGTTGATTGTTATACCTTCATGTTGCTTCTTCTTTGGTTGGCCCTTGATCTTTGGATGTCTTGTGTGCTCATTGGATGGAAATGGAGTGAATTGGATGCAAGATGCAAGATGGATTGATGACAAATACTATGAAAAAGCTAAAATGCTGCAAATGACAATTTGGCAAGAGTTTGGTAGCAAAAGACTTGATCCCCAAAATGAAAGAAATGAGGGGGTATTTATAAGATAATTGGAATTCTCTAGATAATTCAACGGTTGAGATTGATCCAATAAGATCAAGATGAATGGCTATGGTGAGTTGAGGACTCACAAGCCCTCACATCTTGACATGTGGAATGTGAGATGTCTTAGGGTGGAATGATGTGGAAATGAGGTGGAAAAGAAGTACATGAAATGGAAGAGAATTACATGAGGTGGATGAAGGATAAGTACCTTTAAGGTACCTTGGGGGATGAGAATATTTTCTCAAAAAAGAACTTCTTGTCCCCAAATGAGAAGGAAAGAGACATTTGAGAAATTTTAGAATTCTTAAAAAATCTCCATGGGAAAAGGGGAAGTGGTTGGAGAAATAAATGTGAATTAAACATTGGAGAGTTTATTGGATAAAAGAGAGTCTCCAAAAAGCTGGAGATTTGTCACATGTGAGTGATGTGACAAGTCCAAGGTTCTAGAAGTCCTTGGCACATGTAAAGTGACAAGTCAAATCTTCTAGAACTTTGCATGGGGATGGGGAAGACCTTGGAAAGATAAAAGTGAATTAAAAATTCACATGGGGAAGAGAGGAGCCTTGGATAAATAAATGTGAATTAAAAATTCACATGGGAAAGAGAGTCAAGGCCAAGAAAGGCAAGTGGAAAGGTTGACCAAAAAAGGTAAGCCAAATATGATTAATGACTTTGATTAAGGTTGTGCAAACACAGGATTAAAATAATTAATGACAGATTTAGAGGCGAGTGGGAGATTATGGAGGATATGACACTTAATCAAGATTAAGTGGTGCACATCCTAATCACAGATTAATTAATTTAATTTGGATTAGAAGAGGGTTATGGAGAATGTGACAAGGAGAGAGAAAAAAGGGGAATTAAAAATTGGTTTTAATCCAAATGGGTTAAAAGACTAAATTAAATAATTTGTCATATTTATTTAATTTAGAGAAGAAAAGGGATAAGGTAAAGTATTTAATTTATTTAATTACATACTTTAAGAACCTTAGGCAAAAGATAAAATAATGATTAAATAAATTATTTAATCACTATTAGTGAAATAGATTAATAGAGTAGACGATTTTGATCATATGGAAGTGATCAAATTTAGATGTCTACATTTTGCCCCTCTTCGAAGTACCGTTAGAATAACCATGTTTCAAAGAAAAGAAAGTGCAAATGACTCTATAGAGGAAGTAACCAGAAGATGATGCCCCAACGTCGGGAGGAGGACCTAAGCTGTCCAATTAGTGGGAAATGGATGAAGATGCCCCAATCCTAGAAAGGATTGACTATGGCAAGGAAAATTGGTAAATGTGAAGGGTATGCCCCCTTGAGAGGGTGACGAGGGAAAAATAGGGGTCTCGGGTGACATCTCGATAGGAAGAAATGGATGGTATGGTTGGAAAGAGGGTGAAAAACTAGGTAAGTTTGCATTTTGAACGAAGTCAATCGGACAAACGGGGTGCAAATGGCGGCCCTAGGAAGGGAAGGGATTAATCGGAGGAGAAAAAGGTAAAAAGAGGTAAAAAAGACATCTTAAAAGAGGGGGAAAGTGAATATAAGGTAATTTTAAAAATTACCTCACCTCATTTACACTGTAGCAGTTGAGAGAAGAGGAGAAAAGAGCAAGCAGAAGAGGAGCAAAGATGTCGTAGGATAATGACACCAAGATCATCCATCGGGCAGAAGAGGTTCGACGGTCCTACATGCAGCAGGTTGGGCCCCACCAGGTAGGCAACAAAACACTCTATGCATTATTTTTGCAATTTTGATGCATATGGAATGTTTTATAAAAAATGTCAAATATGGGTTTCGTGGGCGGGTCAGAGTAAATAAATGGGTAGTTGAAAAAAATTAAATAAAATGTTGAAAAAGATGGGATTTTGGAAAAAATAGATTTCTGGTAGTAGGGAAAATACGTCCTCTGTCGAACGGATCCGTTGCGGCTCGAGGTGGGTCCGCCCCGGGGGTGGGTGGATCCGCACCTCTACAGGGGCGTGTTCGCCCCGGCTCGAGGCGGGTCTGCCTCGATTGGGGGCGGGTTTGCCCCGCTACAGTGGCAGGTCCGCCCCACTGCGAGGGCGAGTTTGCCCTAGGCGAGGGCGGTTTCGCCCCGCTACAAAGGTGAGTCCGCCCTGCGGCGGGGCAGACAGGCGTCGTCGCCCGGCAGCACCCTGCGGCTAGCGGCAGCGACGCCACCCTGGTCTACAGAGTCGCCCCCACCATGGGCGGGTCTGCCCTAGCCAGGGGCTAGACTGCCCCACTACAGGGGCTAGTCCGCCCTACTGCAGGGGCGGGTCCGCCCCGTTGTAGGGGTAGGTCTGCCCCGGTCAAGGGTGAGTCCGCCCCACTGCAGGGGCGGGTCTGCCCCGCTGCAGTGGTAGGTCTGCCTCGGCCAGGGGCGGATCCGCCCCGTGGCTGGGAGGGGGAAGGGAGGAGGGAGGAGGGAGGGAAAGAGAGAGAAAAAGAGAGAAGAAGAGAGAAAAAAAAGAGAAGAAAGGGAAAAAGAAAGTGGTGGGATCAGGAAGAGAAATTGACGAAGAATTTGACAAGGTACATGGATGGTATGTTTACAGGATTTTGGTCGATTACAGAACCACGAGCGGAGGCCAGAGGCACTGGCGGTGACGATTGAGGTGATGAGTGGGGTGGACCACGCAGCACTGGAGCAAGCGGGGTTACTGCACTTAGTGTAGTTTCCAGAGATGAGAGCACATTGGGCGATGCTGATAGCCCTGATAGAGAGATGGAGCTCGGCTACGTCGACTTTTCATCTGCTGACAGGGGAGATGACGATGACTTTAGAGGATGTGTTGCAGATTTTGAGGTCAGCGATAGTAGGTCAGTTAGTGAGCGAGGAGGTGTCGAGAGGAGCATAGTTAAATGAGACTGTCTTGGTGCTATTCGAGCAAGATGACTTGTCGATACAGAGGGGGCAGCTAGACATTGACAGATGCCTGGCCTTGGGGGTGCCAACATTACAACTGTTTTTTGTTGTTTGATCAGCGAGATACTACTGCCAGATCGGAGCAAGCGATTCTGCAGCTTGCGATATATGGAGGTGATTTGAAATACTGTCGAGTGGTAGGAGGGACATTTTTCTTGGGGGTCATGTGTATTGGCCCAGTTATACTGAGATATGCACGTGATTTTTTATCAAGGGATGCGGAGCATGATGCACAAGACACTATTATAGGTGTGGGAGTGGGAGCATATCGCAGTGACGAGACCCATAGTGGTCAAGAGAGGAGAGTTGGATGATAGAGAGTCGGTGGCTTGCGAGTTTGGGGCAGCCAGGGGCTGCATGTTACGCTATGAGACACAGGGAGAGATGGATCAGTGGAGGAGAGTGTTTGATGAGTTATGGGAGGAGCATATTGTATGGCGGTCATACATGTATCGGCGGTTTAGAGGATGGAGGACCGAGGAGGAGAGACATAGGGGATTCTTTAGATGCAGATGTTTCCTGATTGGGATTCAGGGACACATAGTGGAGATGCATCGTCCGAACAGAGTGATGCAACAGTTTGGACTCATGCAGGATATTCCAAGAGCACTAACTATATTTCGTTGGTTGACCAGAGAGGTACCATGGGGAGCGAGATTGTCAGCGAGGGGAGCAAGGGAGGCGTGGGTGATAGCAAGTGGGGTTCCCTATCCAAGGAGGGGGGTGGGTCCAAAGGATGTCGGAGTGACAGATTGGTATGGTTGGTGGTTTCGCAAACATCGATGGGAGAGGATTACTCCAAAGGTGCCTACTATGGGAGCCGTGGAGTGGGGGCCAGAGGATGAGTAGGAGGGAGGATAGGAGGAGGATCCGGAGTAGGGTGGTCACAAGGATGAGGGACAGGAGGATGAGGGATGTCAGAGTGGTGGTGTGAAGGAGGGAGGCACTAGAGATCAGCCAGCGAGGAGGGGGATGGTCAAGAGGAGGCGACCTTTGAGGAGGGCAAGGAGAGAGGTGGGAGAGGAAATGAAGGTAGGAGGGCGTGGTGGGGAAGAGACAGAGGCAAGAGGTGGTGGTGGGGAGGAGACAGGAGGTGCCAGATTGGGGAGGAAATGAGGTGGAGATGTGGTGGAGGGAGGCATAGGTAGAGGAGAGGAGGAGTTGGAGGAGGGTGGAGGCGAGAGAGTGCATGGGTGAGAGGACAAGGAGATGGATATGTTTGATGGATGTTGTGGAGGATCTGATGACGATGGATATAGGTGGTTGAGAGAGAGAGGGAGGTGAGGACTGTGATGTGAGGGATGAGAGGAGTAGGGATACGGGGGAGCTTGCTCAGGTGACATGGGACTGAGACAGGCTAGAGGCAGCGATGACAGTTGCTCAGATGCGAGGTCAGCCAGAGCCAGTAGGGGGAGGAGATCGTGGCCCAGTAGAGTGTTCTCAGCGGGCCGAGAGGGAGATGGAGACACTTAGAGTTTAGGTGGCAGGACTTCTGGAGGAGAGGGCAGCATTGTAGGAGAGGGTATCTATGGCAAAGGCATCTTTAGAGGAGATGAGAGCGAGGGCTGAGGCCATAGAGGTCAGATTAGATATAGTGTAGTGGGAGAGAGAGAGTGCACAGGGATAGGTGTAGGCACTACAGGGGGAGAGGGACAGGTGTAGGCACTATAGGGGGAGAGGGACAGTGTACTGAGATAGGTCCAGATCTTGCAGTTCCAGAGAGACACAGCAGTGGCATGGGCTGAGATAGATGAGAGTGACATTGCTCAGAGGCAGTCACAGAGAGTGCAGGGTGATAGGACAAAGCTAGAGACTATGCACGCAAAGAGGGAGAAGTCCGCAGATCAGGTACGACTACTGACAGTGGCACAGGAGGCATGGGAGCAGGAGCGGCGAGCCATTAGTAGGGAGCGGGATAGGTACAGGTATGAGTGGAATGCCATTCAGTTCCAGGCTGGGAAGAGAGATGAGTACATGCACGAGGTGGCGTACTGGAGGGGTGCATATGAGCAGGAAGTACCAGATCCGACGCAGCATATAGCGTAGTATGTTAGGCAAACACCACAGATGTCAGCATCGTCCCAGTCTTTAAGGACATGGACTAGGGGGTACAATGATTGTTAGTCGACTCCTTCGCGATTTGGGACTCCAGCTCGTGAGTCGCAGGGGACTCTGACACACAGGGGACCGGTACCTGAGTCTTCTCAGAGGTCAGGTGTGGGCAGCTCAGGGAAAGCAGAGGATAGATGATAGGATACAGGTGTTTTGACAGGTATCGGATGGAGGTGCAACACATATTCTGAGATTATGCTTCTTATTTGAGGATGATATGTAGGTGATTATGTGGTGACTATATTTTGGATATGGACATTGTATTATTTTGATGATGATATGTGATGGTCCCCATTGATATTATGCCGCACATTTTTGTGATGGATGATTTATGTTATACATATGGTGTTATATTGATGTTTTGATGATAGATGATGTATGTTATGCATATGTATATGATGCTTTTGTGTTGATATGGATGTTGTTTTATGATGTTAATTATTTATTTATGCATGTGTGGATGATGTGATTATGGATGATATTAATGATTTATGAATGGTAATGCAATTGTATATATTATGTAAGTAATATGGGCCTAATAATGATGCATAGGTAGATATGAAAATATATATGGAAATGTATGGATAAATGTCCATAATGAATTGAATGAACCTACATGAATTAATGCAATATGGATAGATGAACTTAATGTATTGATGCAATATGGATAACTGAACTTAATGTATTGATTCAAATGGATAAATGAATGGATGTAAATGGATAGATGAACTTAATGAATTAATGCAATATGGATATATGAACTTAATGTATTGATGCAAATGGAGAAATGAATGGATGTAAATGGATAAATGAACTTAATGAATTGATACAAATGGATAAATGAATGGATGTAAATGGATAAATGAACTTAAATGAATTAATTCAATATGGATAAATGAACTTAATGAATCGATGCAAAATGAACTTAATGTATTAATGCAATATGGATAAATGAACTTAATGAATTGATGCAAAATGATCTTAATGTATTAATGCAATATGGCTAAATGAATTTAAATGAATGTAGACATAGGTATCAATGGGTAGGCATAGGGTGTGTGAAGCGTAGTACCTGTTAAGAACCGTAAGGATCTTGAGAAGAAAAGTTAGTAAGAGGGAATGAGAGTTTGCACAACCAAAATTAGGAGTCATAGATGTAGGAGCAAGACTAGATGGAGGGGGAATATGCAATGAGATGAAATGCAACATGAATGCAATTTTCCATCCTTTAGATCACTGATTTTTGCTATAGCATGAGACATCAGGCATCAGGGCATGTAAGCCAAGATGGATTAATGTCTAATGCATAAAATAAACACAACAAACAAGAAGTCTATCCCAATACCCCAAAGTCATGATGACTTTGGTCAGGCCAAGTATTGGGATAACCACAAGCACAAATTAATGCCCCCACATAACGTAGGATCCGAGAGGAATCCTGGTGGGTACTACGTGGAGCATCCCAACAGACGGAAACAATAAAATAGTCAAGCGATGTCCCTATGTTAACTAGGAAAAACACACCACAATGTGAAGGATCATGGCAATCTTGACTAGTGATTATAGGGAGCTCAAATGATAAACAAAATCCAAAAGTACCAAAAGATCATAATCAATTACAAACATCCTTTGCCATAAGATCCCAAGGATGGATGGGGTTGATGTGGTCTATTAGGAGGGATGCATCCTGTTAAGACCGATGATGGATACTAAGCTAAAGTGACCGAGATGACGCAGGATAATTGTCATTGGGCAGATTTCTTGATACGAGAAGATCTGGTTTGTGAAGAATCGGCGATGATAGGGACATACCTGACAACAAAACAACAAGAGGTCAAGACACAACCTAAAGAACTGGGGGCTCGAGGGTTGATCGAAGATCAACCTTTCCTACGTGAAAGCGCAAAGCCCTTGTAGTTTAGGAAAAGACCATGATAAAAGAGCAAAAAGTAGACTGATGGAAACTGATGGATGACCAAGACAAACACAAGCCCCGGGGGCAGATCAGAAGATCAACCTTGCCTATGTGCAAGCGTAGGGGCAACGTAGTTCGAATATGACAAAAGACCAAGGATGGACAAGATCGAAAAGTGGACCATGAGGACAGATGATGAATGACGAAATGCCTCAGGGGCCGATCCAAATATTAGCCTTGACTACGTGCAAGCACAGAGGTGTCGTAGTTCATAAGAAGACACGATGAGACCTAGGTGGAGACGAACACGAGGAGTGAGCCTAGATGAAGACAAACACAACAATGAAATGACACAAGCTCAGATTAGGATAATAATCTCAGGATGTCAGATAGCGAATGACGGTCGTCCAATGCTCAACCAGAATATACCAAGTGACGAGGTGATGCAAGCGGATGGGAGGATATGGGGATTGAGGAATCGGCGGATAAGCCATAAAGTAATTAGGATGCGAGGTAGATAATGATTAAGCCCTATATGAGAGGCGCATGTTGCTAGGTTTTCACCAAGTGTACATATCCAAGGCGCCACGCAGGGGTGGTTTTCACCATAGGATGAATTATTTCTCTTTACTATTTTTTGATTTTTTTTATTTTTTTTGTATTTTTGACTTTTACTAGGAAGGATACCCCAGCTGACCTAAGTGTAGAACTTCTTCAGGTGCATGATGTTGATGGGTTCCTCCAAGGGCTCGCCTTCAGGGGTGGAGAGCCTATAGGCACTAGAACCATACTTCATGGTGATGACATAAGGGCCCAACCAGTTTGCTTCAAATTTACCATTTTTCTCTCAATCTTGTTGATTTCGCTGATTCTCTTTTAGGACCAAATCACCAACATTGAATTGGCAAGGGTGGACTTTCTTATTGTAGCTCCTTTTGAGTCGGTGTTGATAGGCTTGCAGATGGTTATAAGCCTTGACCCATTTTTCATCCAACAATTCCAATTGTGCCAAGCGTGCCACTCAGGTGTGTTCGTCAGTGATGAGATTTTTGAGGGAGATTCGGAATTAAGGGATTTCAACTTCGATTGGAAAGATGGCTTCAGCGCCATAGACAAGAGAGTATGGATTAGCGTCGGTAGGAGTGTGGATGGATGTATGGTAGGCCCAAAGAGCAGGATGGATATGGAGGTGCCAATCACGACCAGTGCTATTGACCATCTTCTTAATGATTTTGATCAATGTTTTGTTTGCTGCTTCTGCTTGTCCATTACCTTAGGGGTAATAGGGAGTGGAACAACGATGTTGGATATGATATGTGTCACAAAGGAGCTTCATACACTTATTTATGAATGGCTTCCCATTGTCGATGATGATGGCAGAGGGGATACCATACCTGCAAAGGATATGGTAAAGGATGAACTTAGAGATCTGAACACCAGTGATTTGAGTGAGTGGTATGGCTTCCACCCACTTGGTGAAGTATTCAATGGCCGTGATGATAAAGGTGTGTCCATCAGAGGATGGAGGGTAGATCTTGCCAATCAAGTCAAAACCCCATTGTGAAAATGGCCAAGGTGTCGTGATAGGTTGTAGCTCTTGTGTTGGAGCGTGAATCAGATTTGCATGTTGTTGACATGGAAGACACTTTTTGACATATTCACAAGCATCCTATTCCATTGTAGGCCAGTAATATCCTGCTCTGAGAATCCGTTTGGCTAAGGCCATACCATTAGAATGGGCCCCACAAATACGGCTATGCACTTCCGTTAATGTCGTGTGAGCTTCAGTTTCATCTAAACAATGGAGGAGAGTTCCATCATACCCACGTCAATAAAGTGTATCACCGATATTGGTGTAGTGGGCAATGCACTGGATAAATGATTTACGTTGATTTCTTGTGAGATCAGGCAAGAGGGTAATGTCATGAATGTAGGTGTAAATTTCATGGTACCAAGGGGATTCGAGGCCTACAATAGCACACACCATGTCACTCTCGGGGATATCGTATGCATGGATTAGGAGTTTCTCGACTAGGAACTGACAATTTGTGCAATCTTTTGGCATGTCGAGGAGAGAACCAATGGTAGCCATAGCATCTACTGCCTTATTCTGGAGTCTCGAGATTTGCTCAAATTGGATGGAGGTGAAATATTTTTTGAAATCATCCACCATTCGTTTGTAAGGCAACAACTTTTCATCTTTTTTTAGAAACTCATCATTGACCTGTTTTATGACCAACTAGGAGTCACTGAAAACTTGCAGATGAGTGATGTGCCATTGGACTGCAATTTTGAGGCCTGTGAGAAGGGCTTCATATTCAGAGATGTTGTTGGTGCAAGGAAATCCAGTCTAAATGATTTCGGTATGTAATCGCCTTGGGGGTGATAAGCAAGACTTCTACCCCCGATCCATTATGAGTGTTTGATCCATCAAAGTACAGTGTCCAAGTGGTGGCTTCTGAGACTGCAAATACTCCTTCATCTGGAAATTCAATTTCTATGGGATAGGCATCCATTAATAGGGCATCTGCCAAATGATCTGCTATTGCTTGTCCTTTAATGGCCTTTCTATCCACATATTCTATATCAAGCTCACTGAGGAGCATGATCCATTTAGCCATTCGACCAGTTAGGGTTGTCTTGGATAATAGATACTTGAGGGGGTCAACTTTGGATATCAATTTTATAGGATGGCTAAGCATATAGTGGCGTAATTTCTGTGTACTAAAGACAACAGCGAGACATGCCTTCTCCATTGGTGAGTAATTAAGTTCATAACCGACCAATGTTCGGCTAATGTAATAAATTGCTCGTTCTCTGGAAGATTCGTCATGTTGTGCCAACAATTCCCCCAATGCAACTAAAGTGGTAGAGATATATAGTGAGAGGGGTTTTCCAGGGATTGGTGGGTGTGCCAAGCATCCTTTGATCATATCAAAACCCAACTGACACTGTTGATTCCACTTGAAGGTGGTGTCTTTCTTGAGAAGGTGGGTGAATGATTGACATTTATCCGTAAGCTGGGCTATAAACCAATGGATGGATTGTAGCTTCTCTTGGATTCTCCTTAATTGTTTCAAGTTTCTCGATGGAGGCATATCCATGATAGCTTTCACCTTAGTTAGGTCAACCTCGATGCCTCTTTGAGAAACTATGAAGCCCAACAATTTCCCTAATGTGACACCAAACACACACTTTTTTGGATTCATTCGAAGCTTGTACTACTCCAAGCACTCGAAGATCCTTTTCAGAATGGCAAGGTGCTCTTCTCTGGTCCCAAATTTTCCCAGCAAATCATCGACATAATATTCTAAGATAATGTAGATGAGGTCATGGAATATAACGGTCATTGCTCGTTGATATGTCGTCCCTGCATTTTTGAGACCAAAGGGCATGACATTGTAACAGAAAGTACCCCAAGGTGTTTTAACAGCGGTTTTGTGTTGATCTTCAGGGGAAATCTGGATCTGATTGTAGCCAGAGAAGCCATCCGTGGAGATGGCATCTCGTGTCCTGCAGTAATGTCGACCAACATGTCAATGTTAGGCAATGGAAAGTCATCTTTTGGACAGGCCTTGTTAAGATCCTGAAAATCTATGCAAATTTTGATGTCTTCGTTAGGTTTAGAAATAGGTACTATATTGGAAATCCAATCAAAATAATCAATTGGCCTGATAAAGCTAGCATCTAGTAATTTTTCCAATTCTTTCTTAACTAATAGTGCCACCTACGGGTGCATCTTTCGGAGCTTCTGCTTGACAGGTTTGGCATCTGAACGGACATCCAAATGATGTACAACAAGATTAGGATCCAAGACAGGCATATCAGAATAAGCCCATGCAAAATTGATAACACCTTCTCAAAGAATTTGGACAATGGTGAGATATTCTTCTTCAGATAAAGATTTGGCCACATAGGTGATCCTTGGAGTTTCTTTTGTCCCCAAATTTACCTCTTGCGTTTCTTTAATGAGAATCAAAGATTGCTCAGATAGTTGTGTTCCTACAAGGGGAAGATGAACATCCCCATCTTCTAGTGTCGTATTAAGGTTTTCACTATCAAATACATCCTTTGTTTTTACTTTTCGTAGTCAAAAAGTGCCTCAGTGAGGTTTTCACTTGATGACCCATTTTGTTTTTGTTTCTTTTTTCTTTTGTGATTAGGGCATTCATCTTCCCCCAATCCCATTAGATGTATGTAGGTATCCTCTGATAGAAATGTACTGACAGGTGCACTACCTTGTAGGTCATGATCGATAAGTTCGGGATGTTTGAGGGATAAGGTTATGGTGCAAACAGACAAGCATTCAAACATGGCAGGGAGGTCAATGTGATTCAAATCATCGTACGCGTGTATGATGGACTCTTCCTCCGGTATGTCTTCGAGGGAACCATTGTCAACACTAACATTGTTAGAAGTGCTAGAGGATGTCGCAAGACCCTTCTATTTAGTATCATAACCCAAGCCCAAATTTCTTGGTCAAATGGTGGTTGCTTCAATGGGCTGACATTTTCCTTGTTCTTCCGCACCAAGGCCTCCACCTTGGTAATGACACTTTTCAATGAACTTAGAGGCACGTGGATAGACTTATTGAAAGTATTCTATAAGGGGACGTGGTGGTTCAGGTTCCTCCCAATAAACCCATTGATTGATATCTTCATCCATTTCATCCTGGAGGGATCCCAAATCATTGAATAATGTTGACCCCATGTTCTTGGAGGTGTGTGTAAGTGTCTTTTCTTCCACTTTTGATAGCGGCATAATTGGTTGTCCATATGTGCGGGGCGAAGGTGGAATGGTTGCCACATTGAGTGTGGTATGCATTTCGTATTCACCAAATCCCTTGTCTATGATCTAGACCTTGGTGACAGTGGAAGCAGGTGTGGATGATGGTGGGGATGAAGTGTTTAGTGTATTGGTGGATGGGTCAGGATCAGATATTGGGGATGCCCCCATTTCAACTCCTAGGCAGTAATGTGAATGCGAAAAAGAAGCTTCCAAGGCACAACAATAATCAAAAGGTTGGGGGTCAGCTTGTATGGTGACTTCCATTCCTTGAAATGGGAACTTTAAGCATTGGTGATAGGTGGATGGGACAGCTTGCATAGAATGAATCCATGGAGGACCAAGAAGGATGTTGTATGGAAGTTCAAGGTCCATAACATGACACATAGTGTATTGTACAATGGGGCCCACTTGAATAGGGAGGAAAATAATACCCTCAGAATCTCGCTCTACATTATCATATGCCTTGATGGTGATAACTTGACTTCTTAGATCAGCCTGGTTGTATCCAACCTATTGTATGAATTTTAATGTGCAAAGATTTAGGGTCGAACCATTATCTACCAATACCCTTTTTACTTTTTGACAATTTACGCCGACCTCGAGACGGAGGGGGCGGTTGTGGCTTGAATCAAGATGCAGCATGTCTTTTTGGCTAAAGGCTAACTGATAGGTTGATGAGAGATTGACTACCAATACTTGGAATTGGGTAGGGTCAATATTATTAGGCACTTGTGTACTTTGCAAAGCCTTATTCAAGATGTCTTGATGCATGAGGGATGACTTAAGCAGATCTAAGATGGATATTTGGGTTGTAGTCTTGCCTAGATGGTCTAGGATGTTATATTGTGAATTGATGGATGGTCGTTGGGTAGATGGAGGAGCTGTTGGGACTGTGATGCGAGTTCGTCGAGTGGTAATAGCACATTGTGGATCTTTTCCTTTGACATGTATCATGGATACACGTGGCTCCACTTGTTCTACATATGAGACCACACCTTGATAATTATATGGCACATTTTTATAGCTGATGTTATTGGTGTTGTTACCTTGCTTGTTATTGTTGCTAGGTCCAGCATTTGAGTTGGACGTACTAGGACCCTAATTATGGTTAGGAAAAGCGTTTTGATATATCTGGAGTTGAGCATTGGATGAAGATGTTGCATTAGCATCTACATGGATTTCACCTCGATCGATGAGGCCTTGAATGTAGGTTTTGAGGCCTTGACATTTATCTAAGGTATGTCCCTTAATCTTTTGAAATTCACAATATTCGTTGTCTTTAAACCAAGCAGGCTTGGGTTTAGACGTATCAAGAGGTTTGGTGACAGGATATGTGATGGGATAATTAGCTTGAACAAGCTTGTTAAACACCATGCTAAGGGGTTCTCCCAACTGAGTGAACTATCGTTTGTTTCCCCCTTGGTTATTTTGGTTGGATTGTTGTCGTGGTGCCCCTTGGGGGATAGATATTGCATTTTGGACTGGCGGTTGTTGCTGAGAAGGGTATCTTTGCGTGGTGCTGGCCACTTGAACATGTTTGGTGTTAGTGGCACTATCATTGACAGAATTTTTATTTCTAGTCCAATAATGAGGTTTATCCCCAAATTATTTCTCTTTATCAAAATTAAAATGTTTGACTTGCCCTTTTTCAACAAGGGCTCATTCTAAGATGGGCCTTTCTCCACAAGTCCTACAAAGGTGGTGATCCAATGGAGTTGGAAGTTATGAGCCATATCTGGGTGGGAATTTTTGATAAATAGTGTGACCATGTCTTTTTCTGTTGGTGGGGATTTCATCCTGCTAGCCAAGGCACGCCATCTTTGCAAGAAGCTTGTAAAGGTCTCTCCATCACGTTGTTTTTCTTTGAGGAGATCAAGTGTGTCAATATCTTTCTCTAGATTAAAAGAGAAGTGGGAGAAAAACTGTTCGGATAATTGTGCAAAGGTTTGATAGATCCTTTTTCAAGACCCATAAACTAGTTAAGGGCAACCCCTTGTAGACTCTTTGGGAAAAGTCGGATAAGATAATTTTCATTATGCATGACCTCTTGGCAATGGGCATGAAATTCTTGAAGGTGAGCTGTAGGATCCCTGGTTCCTTTGTATTTATCGAATTTTGGTATCTCAAAATGTTTGGGAAAAGGAATCAAGGAGATGAAGGGATCAAAAGGATAAGGACATATGTCCTCAAACTTGAATGATTGTTTACCTGCTCCAGCTTGTAGGTCCTTTAATGCTACTTTTACTTCTTCCAAGTCCTTATTGACGGGAGTCGTGGGAGTCAAAGTGGATTGATTGTATGGATAATATTGTGGATATGATGAGGATGGCCCTACCGTTGTTGGATCATAAACGGGTTGAGTCGGATATGAATGTGTTGGTTGATTGTAAGTGGATTGATAGTTGGATAATTGATTGTGTTGAGTGGGAGCCACTTGTTGTTGATAGTAGGAAATGAGAGAGGGGTCATGTTGCTAGGTAGCATTTTGGTAATACGTGGAGGTAGGGCCTCTTTGTTGATGTGATGATGGTTGTTGGTAATAGGAAGTGTAAGGTGCCCCCTGTTGGTGAGTTTCTTGTTGTTGAAAGCAGGGCGGATAGGATTGGTATTGTTGCACAATGGTGGGTTGTTGCGTGGCATATGGGTATGGATTCGATGTTTGTTGGTGGGGGTGATGTTGAGGTTGTGAAATATTGGTGTAAGGTGGTGGTTGGATATGAGTTTGGTTTAAGCAATCTGATGAGGATTCATATGGGATGGAATAGTGTATGTGCTAGAGGGATGATAGAGGTACTTAGTAAGCGGATTATGATGTGTTTGTGTAGGGATATCCACATGTTATTGTGGAGGTCATTGTTGTTGTTGTTGAGGTGGGTGAGATCAGATATTTTTTGGTTGATGAGATGGGTGAGATTAGATGTGTTGTTGTTGTTGTGAGGTAGGCTACACTACTTGATGTGATGGTTGTGTGAGAACGGTAGTGTGTTGCGGATGTTGTGAATGCAAGTGTTGAGATGAAGCTATAATAGTAGCAACATGTTGTGGCAGTGTTGGTAGTGTGGTGGATTGGTGTGGATTATTTGGAGGTTGTTGAAATGCAAGAGGTAGCACATTGGTAAGTGTAGGTGTGCCCCCAATATTAGAATATGAGGGAGGAAGCGGTGGAGCAGATGGGATGTATGGCGGCATGACATAGGTCTGGGGATCATTAGGATCGGGTGGTGGAATAGTAGACATTGTGGTTAGAAGACGAGGATATTCTTGGACTTGATGGATGACAACATTTCCAAGTTCGGGGTGGTACCAATTTTCAGTGGGTACACCTTTAGGAACGTAGGAATTTTTTGGAACATTTTGTGAGGTTTGTGGGTCAACAAATGGGGGAAGGGCATATTGTGATGTATTGAAACCGGACAGTGGTTTGACTCCCTTCATGAGTAAGGTGGCAAGGATCTTATCCCCACGTTCGTTTAGGAGATGATCCGTCATTTGGACATTGGCAAGATTACTGAGATATTCATCAACAGTGACTTCAGATTGATTGACCATGTTTTTGTCACTAGGTGGTGTGATATTCTGGATGTTGGTGTTTGATTGAGATGAGACATCATTATGGGGATCGTGTGGAATGTTATTAAGATCTTGAGGGACATTTGGTTGGGAACCTTGAATTTTTTGGTCTACCATTTTCTTTTTTGTTTGTGAATGGGTTTGAATGGGCATGAACGTGCAAAACGACTAAGTGATTTCAAGATGAAATCTCTAAAGGATGATCTAGGTAATGATTTGGATTGATTGATTTATATTGGATGATGGATCAATTGATGATGTATCAATTGGATGATTTGGATTGGGATTGTATTGTTTGGATCAATTCATGATGTATCAATTGCATGATTTGGATAAGGATTGGATTGTTTGGATCAAATGATGATGTATCAATTTGATGATTTGGATGAGGATTGGATTGTTTGGATCAAATGATGATGTATCAATTTGATGATTGGATTGTCTGGATCAATTGATGATGTATCAATTGGATGATTTGGATGATGATTGGATTGGTTGACGGAATCTTGATCGAACGATGTTGGATTTGGATAGATTGGATTGTTTGGATCAATTGATGATGTATCAATTGGATGATTTGGATTGGATTGGTGATGGATGATGTATCAATTGATTTTATTTGGATAAGGATTGGATGATGGAGGAGATCCTAAAACTTTATTTGGAAACCACCTTAGGTAACTTATAACGTTGGTTGATCTGATTAAATCAATGATCACAGTACCTAATCCGCCTTGAGATGGAAGGGGATTGATTTGGGCCAATGACGTTGACTTACAACACAAATCCACCTCAAGATAGAAGTGGATTGATTAGGTTGAAGACAAGGATTGATTATGTAGGATAGTGATCAACTTAACGCCTTGGTCAATTCGGGAGATAACTCCTAAAACAAGGTTTAAGGTATTTTGTGTTGAGAGATGATGATGAATGCAAATGGAAGATGTCTTGATGGAAATTTTTAGATCACGTGGTAAGATGGGTATCCCAAATGGTGGAATGATCAATGTGAATGTGGTAAATGGACATTTTAGAAAGGTTAAATGGAGGTTTGGAATAGTCAAATGGATGTTTGGATTGGTTAGATGAGTGTTTAGGATGACCAAATCATCAAATGGAGATCTTGGGAGTTCAAACGAAGGTTTAGAATGGTCAAATGGATGAGAAATTATCCGTTCAGGAGGGCGCATCTACCCTTCTATAGTCAAATAGTGGATCGGGAGGGCATATCCGCACTTTTGTGGTAAAAAGATTGGCAGAAACGTCAGAATAGGGGGGTGTATCCACACTTCTGCAATGAAAAGTGTTGAAACAGGGGGGCGCATCCACCCCTCTGCGGAAATAGTGATTTGGTTTGGAAATGAGGGATTATGGAAAGGACTTGGAATGACTCAATGAGGGTTTGACTTATCAAAATTTATAGATTTTTCACAGAAAGTCTCTTTGAACAAGCACAATCCTATGATTAGTATTAAGGGGTATGGCCAGCAAAGTCTTACTCTAGGATGAACAAGGTTTCTAGGGAGTCCTCAATATACGCTCGGTATGTGAGGCACAACCGTGAACACCAGTCTATCACAAGCATGAGTTGGGAACCCCGGCGAGATACTGAAAGGCTCAGACCAACTCTTCACGTCTATCTAGGTATCACCCTAGCTTTGACGTTTCACCAATTACGACGCAATTAGATTGGGGTACAGCTTTGGCTCTCCCCCCTTTATATACCCTGTCGGTACACGTGGTTGGGATCATCCCTTGGGGTGATGAAATCCCCAAGCAGGTCCCACTAAGAAGAAGACACTAATTATTTCCAACTACCCCCCTCAAATCCGTACAAAGTGCAAAGGGGGAAGGTGAAAACAAACTAATGCCCCATTAGGGTAACACAAATAAAATAGACACAGTAAGCAGCAAATATTACTTTCCCCTACTTATACTAAATAAATAGATAAAGCAGTAAGGAAAGACTTCAAAAATCATAATAAAACAAAGGCCCTGCAAGAAAATGTTAGTTGTTTTATCTTTTTCCCTTTGTGATTTTCAGAAAAATACTCAAGATATCACAAGAAATCTGACTTCACCCACCAACAAATAGGGTTAGAGGATTAGAGCATAAAATAGCAAAAGAAAGAGACAAAAACAAAGCTAAAATGCAACATTTTCACCTTCCCGAACGTGTTGTTTAGGGAAAATCTGCCCCTCTGTAGTGAAAAATGTTGAACTGGGTGGGAAAATCCACCCCTCTGCAGAAAATAGTTAGCAAAAATGTCGGAACACAGGGGCGTATCCGCACTTCTGCAAAAATAGTTAGGCAAAAACGTCGGAACGCGGGGGCATATCTGCACTTCTATAGAAAAATAGTTAGCAAAAAACGTCAGAACGTGGGGGCATATCTACACTTCTGCAGAAAAACAGTTAGCAAAAAAAAAACGTCGGAAGGTGGGGGCGTATCTGCACTTCTGCAAAAAAACAGTTAGCAAAAATGTCAGAATGCGAGGGCATATCCGCACTTTTGTAGTAAAAATTGTCAGAAACGTCAGATCATGAGGGCGTATCCGCCCCTCTGCAGCCCCCGGGAGGGAAAATCCGCCCCTCTGCAACCTAAATCTACAAACAAGTTAAACAACAGCAAACGTAAAAGAAAGAGACCCTTTTGTGGGTCCACTGGGTGTGCCAGAAATGTGATCCTATTAAAATATCAAGTCCTAGTGTGAGATGCTAAACAAATAATGAGTAATGCAATAAGAAGAACTAACATAAGAAAAGGGCACCTCAATGATTAGCCTAAGAAAGAGATAACATGAAAGCAAGATAAACAAATTGATTGTTGATTGTTATACCTTCATGTTTCTTCTTCTTTGGTTGGCCCTTGATCTTTGGATGTCTTGCGTGCTCCTTGGATGGCAATGGAGTGAACTGGATGCAAGATGCAAGATGGATTGATGAGAAATACTATGGAAAAGCTAAAATGTTACAAATGACAATTTGGCAAGATTTTGGTAGCAAAAGACTTGATCCCCAAAATGGGAGAAATGAGGGGATATTTATAGGATAATTGGAATTCTCTAGAGAATTCAACGGTTGAGATTGATCCAACAAGATCACGATGAAAGGCTATGGTGAGTTGAGGACTCACAAGCCCTCACATCTTGACATGTGGAATGTGAGATGTCTTAAGGTGGAATGATGCGGAAATGAGGTGGAAAAGAAGTACATGAGGTGGAAGAGAAGTACATGAGGTGGATGAAGGACAAATACCTTTGAGGTACCTTGGGGGATGAGAATATTTTCTCAAAAAAGAACTTCTTGTCCCCAAATGAGAAGGAAAGAGACATTTGAGGAATTTTAGAATTCCTCAAAAATCTCTATGGAAAAAGGGGAAGTGGTTGGAGAAATAAATGTTAATTAAACATTGGAGAGTTTATTGGATAAAAGAGAGTCTCCAAAAAGCTAGAGATTTGTCACATGTGAGTGATATGACAAGTCCAAGGTTCTAGAAGTCCTTGGCACATGTAAAGTGACAAGGCAAGCCTTCTAGAACTTTGCATGGGGATGGGGAAGACCTTGGAAAGATAAAAGTGAATTAAAAATTCACATGGGGAAGAGAGGAGCCTTGGATAAATAAATGTGAATTAAAAATTCACATGGGAAAGAGAGTCAAGGCCAAGAAAGGCAAGTGGAAAGGTTGACCAAAAAAGGTAAGCCAAATGTGGTTAATGACTTTGATTAAGGTTGTGCAAACACAGGATTAAGATAATTAATGAGAAATTTAGAGGCAAGTGGGAGATTATGGAGGATGTGACACTTAATCAAGATTAAATGGTGCACATCCTAATCCCATATTAATTAATTTAATCTAGATTAAAAGAGGGTTATGGAGAATGTGACAAGGAGAGAGAAAAAAGGGGAATTAAAAACTGGTTTTAATCCAAATGGGTTAAAAGACTAAATTAAATAATTTTTCATATTTATTTAATTTAGAGAAGAAAAGGGATAAGGTAAAGTATTTAATTTATTTAATTACATACTTTAAGAACCTTAGGTAGAAAATAAAATAATGATTAAATAAATTATTTAATCACTATTAATGAAATAGATGAATAGAGTAGACGATTTTGATCATATGGAAGTGATCAAATTTAGATGTCTACAGTTGGGTAGGTTTGTTTGTGATTTTATTGGTTTTGGTTTTTGTTTTTTTTCTTTTGGGTTCTCGATCTCTTTTTTCATTCCTCTATTATTTTCTTTTCATTTCATTTTTTCCCCATTTGTTTTTTCTCTCATCATTTTTCTTGATTCTTTTTACTACTAGATCATGTGTCTGGTTGGTGCATCGATTGATAGTGTTTTTGATTCATCATCAAGCATCCAACCTCAGGATTCCCTTGTGATTTTCCATTGGTCATTTTAATGGTTCAAGTTTTGATCACTATCAGGCTTTGGGCTTCGAGCTTTTTTGTTCCCTCTTACTCCCTAATAAAATTCGTTTGCATAAGGTAGGAGGTAGCTTCGATCGCCGACCCCCAATCATGCCTTAGAGGAAACCTTAAAGACCTTTGGATTTCAGCCTTCTGGGATATCCTTTTACGTCTTCCTTATGAAGGTGGAAGCGATAAGGGTATGTTTGATTCTCGATATTTGACAAAGAATTTTTGAAAAATAAATTAAGGCATGTAGATCTCCAAAATTGCCTTTCCCACATGATTGTATGATTTCCTTGGGTTTTGACTTGGATTCTTGCTGTTGAATTTCAAAGACTTAAAACACTATTTTGGGTTTCGAAATTCTCAATGTTCATTTGATGCTTGCTCAAAACATTTGCAAGGGGTAAGGGGAAACCCCAATCCCTAATAAGAAATCTTATCCTTTTTGCTTAGTTGATTTGATAAATCCTTTTGGACTCCACAAGTGTCCTTTATCACATACCTTGGAACATTCGCAAGGGGTAAGGGGAACCCTGACCCCTAATCTACAAAATATTGGCTTAGACTTAACAAATTTTGAGAAACCTTTTGGACTTTGGGCATCAGTAGTACCTCTTACCCATTACCTATAGAGGTGTAAAGGGTACATACGACCACCGACACCCGATTATACTAGTAAAACATAGCCAAAAAATGTCTTCCTTTGTGACATCTTTTGGACATTGGGTATCTGTGGTACCTCTTACCCATTGCTTATAGAGGTGCAAAGGGTAAGGGTTATCCCCAAATCCTAGCATCTGGGAATGATTGCTTGATTTTAACTATTATAAAGAATAGATTCATCTACTGTGTTCAAAAGCTAAGGTTTAAAATATAAAGTGAGGTTGATTAACAGTCATAAATTTGGTGGTGAGGAGTAAATCAAAAATTTGGACTGCGATCCCTCAAGTCCTTTCGAACTGCATGAGTCGGAGATACCACTTAACCAATACCATTGCTAGTAAGGTAATGGGTAAAGTGGATCTTCAATCCTTGACACCATATTAAGTAATGAAACATATCCTCAAAGAGACTTTATTGATAAACAAAGGGTACAAGATATCTTTAATATGCGATATCTTTAATAGCTAAGAGGCTTTGAAACTTAGCAAAGGAAATTCATTCTATGAGTAGTGAGTATGAGGGAATCCCAATCCTTGATACCTAAAGATGGTAAAATTGAAAGAATTTGGTGTTTTAAGTGTATATGTTGATGGTAAAGGATAAGGGGTAAGCCTTGTTAGGTCTCAAAAATGCAAGTTTGAACCACAAGAGGTTGCCAAGCTCTTGACACGTTTTTGGCTAACGTACAAGGCTAATTAATGTAATTGAACCTTCTACTCTTTAGGCTCTGCTAAACCTAGGCAGGTGTACCTATGTAAATGATGCATACTTGAACTGTATGATTCCTACTT
Source organism: Sequoiadendron giganteum (assembly GCA_007115665.2). Lineage (NCBI taxonomy): Eukaryota > Viridiplantae > Streptophyta > Pinopsida > Cupressales > Cupressaceae > Sequoiadendron > Sequoiadendron giganteum. The sequence goes on from CM021102.1 coordinate 372,913,414, forward strand.
GTGCAATCTATCCCCGATGGAAAATAGTGAGGGATAGATGAAAGCTTAATAATGTTGGAAATAAGCTACATTGAGAGAGGGGGGTGAATCAATTTTGTTCAAAAATTAACTTTATTGACCTTTATCTTCAAAGCATTAACAGCATTCAATCATAATGCATAAACAGGAGAATAAACACAACACCATAACACCAAGATTTTTACATGGAAACCCTGTTAGGGGAAAAACCACAGTGGATGGCCAATCCACAATTATGATCTGAGTATACTCAAATGAATATTACAAAAAGGGGAATGCACTTGCATTCAGGTGCACTGCCTGGAGCTCACTGTTCAAAGGGAAGGCTCACTACCTTACAAAAGATAATCAGATTAAAACCATCTAAGAGTTTGAACTGAGAAAGTTAGCATCTACAAATGCCTAATTACAATTCTGGTTAAGCACTATAATAGATCTACTACCTTATAGAATGATTATGTACTTCTGCTCATACACACTTTATAGATCTTCTATGTGCATTATCGCTCTTCTGCTCTGCTCTTATTCACAATTTGCACCAAATCACACTTCATACATCCATCAAAAAGATACAAATGATTATATATATATATATATCTGCAACATAGAATTCAATTACACTTTGTCGGCTTCAATAGAACACAAAAATAATTACAACTGTCGGCTAGATCCTTAATTAAATCTTAATGTGCATCCTCCAAAGTCGGTTAAGACATAGAGGGGACCCAAACAAACATGATCAAGCACGAAAACATTTAGTTAAATACTCCTTATATATTCATGACATAATGCATTCATGAGGTCGGCTCCAATACAAGAAAAACTAGGAGTAAGCTAATTGAATATTCTAACTTTCACACGAATTGATACGAGCCACTGCGCTTCTGTAGTAGTAGAGACAATATGCCAAAAATCATTTTTAGAGATATGAAACACAAAATAATAAACTGAAATCTTCATACGGATCGATGAACACTATGCTATCGGATACTCTGTTCTACCTTATCAATCTTCAATCTATCTGCCAGTATGACCAAATGATAGTGTGTGTAACTGATCATCGATGATAGTTGCCATCAATGAAAACATAAAGTGATATTACAGTGTCTCTTGCCAACAATCTATTCCTTTGGCATTGATGGCAACACTTAGTGAAAAATGACTAAGTGTCGGATCAGTACCAAGATAAGCTACATTGCCTATTCCAAAAATATAATTCTCCCCCTAAGATGATTAAGCATTTTTTACTCCACTCTTCTCCCCCTTTGACATCAATGGCAAAGGAAGTGGTGCGCATACCAAAAATGGATCAAAAAACTATTATGCAAAAATGCTTTTTTAACTTACAAAAACTAAAAAATGTCTGCAAAATCTTTCTTTAGCTAAATTAAATTAGCATCTCCAACTCTTTTGAGACTCTCCATGGTTGTGATATGGCAACAGATCAGATAAGATTGTGTCTCTGTAGATTCCAAGTTGGTCGGATCACCAACTACCACAGAGTCCTCTCCTTCTTTTAGAGCACTTGACAATATGTCAATCTTTGGACTAATTGTCCCTCTGAGTTCACATGTTCTAGCAATAATTTTGTTATTTTCATGTTTCAATATTTTTATCTTATCAAGCAAAGACATTACTTCAACTTTTTTATTTCCAATACCACCAGATAGAGGATCAAATGCTTCAGAAATAGCACTTAACTATTTTTCCATGTCTTTGATCTTCTTTTCATTAGCTTTAGTAAACTTTGAAAAAGACAAATATGCTTTGTAGATCTTACCACCTTCTAATAAAGCATTTTGTACATTCTTTATGCATGTGGCTAAAATAGTTTTATCTTTGAAAATCAATACCTTCAATCCACCAAACCTTTTAACATCAAATTATTTATGTACTTTCACCAAAGCAAATTTTTCGAGTGACTCAAAATGAGTACTCACCGAGTTGATAAGCCTTTTCACTTCACCAGATGAGGATCTAGTCGGGTCTTTCACAAAAGAGGGCATAATCTTTTCCAATACTCCGGATGCAAGGTTCAATAGTTCACCATCTTCATTGTGAGATTTCAGTAGCTCTTCTTGGGATTTTTCTTGACCAAACGAAGCTACTTTCATTTCTGGATTGGGCTTAAGGTGGACAAGTCAATGGGACCTTCTATTAGTTCCAGTTCAATCTCTTCCTTGTGATCAACCAAGAATTTCTTCACTGTCTCAGTAGTGTATCTTGCCTCAATTGGAATTGGCTTCACATCATCTTTATTTTCCTCAACTATTGCTTCCTCAGTTGAAGGTTTTGATTTTTCTTCAGAGATCTCTACCTTTTCAACTGATACATTCTCAAGTGCCTCAACTTCCCTAGGGATTCTGGTGTTATCTTCTACAAGAGGACTCTGAGTATCCTCAATCATATCATCATTTATCTTTTCAACTTCAGGATCAGCTACAATATTTTCAACCTTTTCCTTTTCAACTTCTTTTTTCGAACCAAATGGAGCAACTTCAGCATGTGTTTCTTCAGCAACAACATTAATTCTCTCTTTTAGCAAGATCTTTCTAAAGATTTGCTCAGTTTATTTTATGACTTCATCTGTTTGACCAATCATGAGTTTTTTACTCTTGATTTTCTCTTGAATTCTCTATTAGCTCTTTTCAGGAACTCATTCATATCTTCTACAGACATTACTGGACATAGTTCTGCTAGGATTCTCTCTCATCCTTTCTTCTTCAGTTCTAGCATTAACTCTCCTCATTTCTCGTATGTCATATAAAATTTTAGGTAGATTTGGCCTTATTTCAATCAATAATTTATTGAAATTATTCATATATTTTATCGTTTCTTCTTCAAGAATTCTTTTCTCAGATTCATCAAAAGACTCGTACCATTTGCAAAGTGGTTTTAGATTTCCATCCTTAACCAAATCTTTTTCAACTTCTTGTACTAACATACCTAGTTTGTCAATCTTTGCTTTCTTCTTCCCCTGGTCATCTTCACCAAAAGGATTGCCTTTTGTGACTGTTGTTTCCTTGGTACCTTGATGCTTGATCTCTTTGACTTCTTCATTAGATAGTTTTCTCATCATCAAAAATATCCATATACACTCTCTTTCTCTTTTTCTTTCCTTCCTTTTCGGATCCCTTAGACTCAATTTTTACAGGGGTGGACTTTGTTGCAGGGGCTGAATGAGATACAGAGCTTCTAGTTGTTCTAGTTTGGGTAGATGGTGTTGTCGGACCAGCTGATTAAGTTTTGGCTGCCTCCTTAGCTACTTTCTTTGCTACTTCATCTTCTTCCCTTTTCTGTTTGGCTTCTCTTAATAATTTTGTAGATACACCCATACTCTCTGCAAGAACTTCTACTTCTTTTCTGACTCTTTTAGTAACCACAGGTTTCCTAAGTTTATTATGGACCTATGTGTCCTTCTCTACATATGTGTTGAACATTTCCTCTATCGGATCTACTGGTTTTCTCAGTATGTGTTGAGCATACATTTCTAGAAATTTTCCATCGACTTCATATCTCATGGGCATGATCCAAATTCTTCTGGGATCAGCCGCTTCCATCATACACTGATCAACATCCACCATGAATCAAATTGAGTATTTTCACTTCTCTACAATAGAGGTAGGAAGCCTTTCCCTTGCTTGCATCATAGACTGAAATCCTTTAAAGTATCCCCACATATTTGCATTCCTTGTTTTGATATTTGCAACATTGTACAACATATCTCTAATATGTTCGGCTATCGGCTTGTCCTTTTGCCACTGAATCTTTCCAACTCTTGGAACTTCACCCATGAAATAATAGAATAAACACAAGAGCAAGTTACCATATTTGAAAGATTTTTTCTTGTCTTTCTTTATTTTTTGCAAGATTCTCCATTAACTGAATTCTCAATAGTTCACAGAGGTCGTAATCTGCATTTTCCTTCACCATTTGGTAAGCAACGTAGATTGTTGTGCCAGACACAAAGTTGTCTCATCTAGAATGGTAAATCTTGTATCCAATGACCATGGATGCAAATTTGACATCTATATCGACAATGTTGTCAATAGTCATTGCTCTTCTATCATATGTTGATCCTGTAGCATCAGTGACTGTTTGGTTTTTCACATACTTCAGAATAGGTAATCCATCAGAAGAGTTTAGACCGGTTACTGGACTGATAGCTTCCATTGTAATTTTGAACACAATGTTGAGCCACATAAATTCATCATGCACTCGACTCAAAACAGAATGGACCCACTTTGACTCTCCAAATATGGGAAATTTGACAATCTATGTGAACTTCTTTGTTTCCAAGATTTTATGTTCTGGCTTTACATAGTAATCTCCACGAATGATGTGATTATTGTAAAAATTCAGTAGTTGAGAACTTCCTAGTTCTTCAATATTGGCATGAATATAAACCCTAATGTCCTCTGTGTGTAAAACTCCATACGGAAACGGAGGAAAATGCTCCTAATGGATCGGTCTCTAAAGACTTGTAAGGATGTCATTTGAATTTAGGATGAGGTTTGTCCTTGACTTCAACTACTAGAGTATTCATTTTGACCAAATCACAAGTTCATGAAGTTTTCCTGAAAAATACCTTTTTCGCCATATCGCAATTTGAATGTTGAATCACTTCGACGCTTGAATCTTCGCCTCAAATCGCCAATGATTTCCTATGAGCTCTCCAAAATTCTTTTCTCTGAAATGTAAAGTGACAAATGAAGAGTAGAAATGACTTTTTATCACTTGCATACCTAACCTTTTTGTCGCAATAAATGCTTTAACCCTAATTCATCTGGTTACCATGTTCCTATACACAGTGACAGGTAAATCTTCTACGGACATCCAATATAGTATACCATTTCCTCCAATGAGTTCAACAAAATTATTTGAGCATCTATGCATCTACTGAACACATCCACATCCGGTGTCACTTACCGGTTAGGGGGTTGTATGATTTTCTTGACTACTCCCCCTAGGCCAAATTCCTGAAACTAATTCCAGGAGGAGTTACCAGAAGCAGGTTCTGGTGCTAGCACACTTTCTTCAACAGCAATAGAGGGATCTTTCTTCACCCATTTCTTTTGCATTTGTTGTTTGACTGCATTTGTAGTGAGTTTGGCTTTTCCTTTGATATCCTTCTTCATTTTTTTCCTTTGATTTACCAGACCTTTTCTGTTCCAACAGAATGTAGCAACGTGTCCAATTTTGTTGTAGTTATAGCACGCAACATTTATTTTTCTAGCCCAGTTGTTCCACTAATTTCCTCTTGATCTACACTAGTTAGCAGTATCACCAAGTCTATTGCATGTATAGCATCTGATATTTCTATGAAATTGATTCATCACATTTTTGCATTCATTTGACTTATGACCAACCTTATGACAATTAAAATAGTGACCTAAGAAAGATGGACCACTTTGATTCATCCTACTTTTACACTGAGAAGCCATGTGTCCAAACTTATTGTAATTGTAACAGTATCCATTAAATCTCTAAGCATTAGGTTGCCTTACCGAATACCTTCCAGATTTTTTCATTTGATTTCCTTGCTTGAATTTCCTTTGCTCAAATTCGGAGCTTTCTCCTTCTTCATATCCAAGACCTTGCTTGTCACCATGAGTCCTCTGACTGCTAATTAGTTCATCAAGCATGGTAGAGCTAGCTTTGAACTTCTCTTTGTATTCATTTTCAGCAAAAATTTCATTTCTAAGATCATCCAATTGCCTTTCAAGTGCCTCTTCATTGTTCTTAGATTGTTCCAATTCATCATCCAGTCGTCTGCACACTTCAAATTTTTCTTTCAGGGATTGAGCTAGGTTCTCTTCATTTTTATTTCTATCTTCAATCTCCTTGGTCATCTTCATCATGATAGATTCCATCTCATGCTTTAGGACTATATTGTCTTTGGTAAGCTTTTCACATTCCTTTGTCTTTTCTTTTAGAGCTTGACTGAGTTGTTCTTCTTCAATGCTCTTATTGTCACTCTGTTTAATTTGATCGTAGAGTTCCTTTCTCTTCTCTCTAGACTTATTGATTTTGTCTTTCAGAGACTCAATGAATTTCTCAGCATCTGAGAGGTTTGCTTGCAATTTCTAAACTTCAACCTTTGATTGATCAAGATCATCCAGGGCCACCAAAATTTGTTGTTGAAGATGACTTGAATCCATTGAAACACCTTCCAAGATCTCCTCAAGTGATTAGACTTATTTCATAGGAACTAGCTCTGATACCAATTTTTGGAAACAAGCTACACTGAGAGGGGGGTGAATTATTGTTGTGCAAAAATTAACTTTATTAACCTTTATCTTCAAAGCATTAACAACATTCAATCATATTGCATAAACAGGAGAATAAACACAAAACCATAACACCAATTTTTTTACGTGGAAACCCTGTTAGGGGAAAACCACGGTGGATGGCCAATCCACAATTATGATCTGAGTATACTCAAATGAAGATTACAAAAAGGGGAACGCACTTGCATTCAGGTGCACTGCCTAGAGCTCACTGCTCAAAGGAAAGGCTCACTGCCTTACAAAAGACAATCAGATTAAAACCATCTAAGAGTTTGAACTGAGAATGTTAGCATCTAAAAATGCCTGATTACAATTCCAATTAAGCACTATAATAGATCTACTACCTTACAGATTGATTCTATACTTATGCTCTATTCTGCTCATACACACAATATAGATCTTCTCTGCGCAAGTGAAACTATGCATTATCGCTCTTCTGCTCTGCTTTTATTCGCAATTTGCACCAAATCACATTTCATACATCCATCAAAAAGATATGGACAATCTTATAAATATGCATAGATAGAATTCAATTACACTTTGTTGGCTTCAATAGAACACAAAAATAATTACAACTGTCAGCTAGATCCTTAATTAAATCTTTATGTGCATCCTCCAAAGTCGGTTAAGACATAGAGGGGACCCAAAAAACATGATCGAGCACGAAAAAATTTAGTTAAATACTCCTTATACATCTACGACGTAATGCATTCATGAGGTTGGCTCCAATATAAGAAAAATTGAGAGTAAGCTAACTAGATCTTCTAACTTTCACATGAATCAATACGAGACATTACGCTTCTATAGTAGTAAAGACAATATGCCAAAAATCATTTCCAGAGATGTGCAACACAAAATAAAAACCTAAAATCTTCATACGGATCGATGAACACTGTGCTACCGGATACTCTGTTCTGCCTTATCAATCTTCAATCTGTCTTTCAGTATGACCAAATGATAGTGTGCATAACTGATCATCAATTATAGTTGCCATCAATGACAACATAAAGTGATACTGCAGTGTCTCTTGCCAACAAATAATTACTTCTACTCCTAATGAAATTTGAAATATGAATGTATGGATAAGATTTTATGAAATTCTAAAATGGAATTGGTATGACCAATGCCTACTTTTGTTGGGTAAATGGAGTCAAGATGTAAATGATATGTGACTTTCTGACTGGCTAGAATTCTAATTTTTTGCCACTTATACTTGTTTATCCCTGGTATAAACGTGCAAGGATGTGACTAACAGACTCTTCTTATTGATCCAATCAAGGCCTATTAGGTTACAATGATTTATCTAAGAGGATTTTAATCCTTCCTTGAAGGAACCAGTTAAAAGGGGTCACACTGTGACAAAAAATCTGTACTGACAAAATGAAAAACATACTTGATATATTCGGTTTTGAATAACTTAATAGGATTGTCTAGAGATAGTATGACAGCCTTCAATTATAGACTCTTCTTATTGATCCAATTGATATTTCCAAATTACTGTAATGTATTTAAAAGTATTTTAATTCCTACTTGAAGAAACCAATTAAGCAAATTACACAAGAACAACAAATGTGTCTGATGAATTTAGTATTCTGCTTGGAATAAATTCAAATAATAAGGAACACCAACTTGGAGACAGCTGAATAATTATTTAACTTAACAAACAATTGACACCAATATTTGAGTCACCAGATTAAATCTACTTGTCCATTATTTTATTCCAAAAGATTTTGCAATACATAACATAACATTTTGTTTCAGCAACTAATCACCCTATCCAACTATTGGCAATTTCCTAACCTACTCCTAATTCTAATTCTCTTTCTCTGTTTTATTTCATCTTACATATATACATTGTATTTTTAGGGCTACAACTCTTCACGACATCCGTCTGGTGCAACTCTTCTTTTCGGTGCAGCTCTTTGTTTAATTATTCTCGGCAAAATATTTAATTAGTTTCCTATGGAAAATTAAATATTTTAATCTTCGCTTTTTTGTTCTTGTGAAAATAATAATATTTCCCTTTTTACATTTACATTTTCACCAAACAAACATCTCCTTCAAATAATTACCCATTACCTGCTCTCATAACTCCTTTGGTGAAAATTGATTAATTTTCCCTTTCACATGAAAATATCCTTTAGGTAAAATAATTACCTAATTGGTTAATTCTTCCATAAAAATATTTTACCTCCCAAAACACTCTTACATCTTTGGTAAAAATATTTTTCCTTCCAGTGCAAATATTTCATAATCTTTTACCCTTTATGCTTCTCGTGAGTGAAAAATAATCATCCACCATGAATTTTATATCTTTTTGAAACATCATTTTCATTATAGTTATGCTTTATTCACCCTTTTGTTTTGCACTTTGACCACATGTATTCACGTTTTGGGGTGACTTGAAGCATTGAGGAGACTTATTCTATCTCACACCAATATCAGAGAGTCTCTCCAGTGCATATTGTTGTAGGAAGATTGTATCGGTGAGACTTCAAACCACTCTTGCAGATTGGTGAGACTCCAAACCACTCTTGCAGATATCGGTGAGACCTCAAACCACTCTTGCAGATCGGTGAGACTTCAAACCATTCTTTCAGATATCGATGAGACCTAAAACCACTCTTGCCAATCGGTGAGACTTCAAAACACTCTTGTCGCTCGATGAGACTTCAAACCACTCTTGTTAATCGGTGTAACATATGAAGTTAGAAGGAGAAGGAAAATTCACTCTGATAGCACATGTCTCCCCGACGTGTTTCTCTTCATTTTGTCAGTGAGACAAAGTGAATATCTTGCCGATGAGGGTCCATCGGCATGACATGTATGCTCGGGATGACTTGAGGATTTCACTTCGATAGTATATGTCTCTCCAATCGGTGAGACTTCAAATCACTCTTGCAAATCAGTGAGACTTCAAACTACTCTTGCAGATATTGGTGAGACCTCATACCCCTCTTGCAGATTGATGAGACTTATGGTTGGTCTCTTTGATGGAATTTTGTTTTGTTGCACAGTGACCCAAATGAGTCAGGTAGCCTCTGGAATTGCTTTGAAAAAATGATCAGATGATCTCCAAAAGTCACGAAAATGCACCAGCATGTTGAGTTTGATAGGAGAACACGGTCGCCAAACATTTTTGCACGAATCCATCGAATTTGAAAGATACAAATTTTCAAAATAGCCCAATAAACATTTTCTAAAATTGCACTCATGAAAACCATCTGAAGCATGTCAACTTGCCCTTTTGAAAAAATACGTCTTCTCCTGTGAAGCTGTAACTTTGGGAATTAGTTCATTTAGGCTCCATGAGAAGGTGTGCAGAAGGATTTTCAACCATTTTACTTTTTTCATGAAATAATGAAGGTCAAAATTGACCTCTTTGAAGCTGTTTTGGAAATGTAATTTTTAAAATGAGTAAAACCCATTTGGTTTTGATTTTGAAAAAATACCAAATGATGTCCTGAAGCTTTGAAAATTGACATGGATGCACATTGAGATGGGAAGAATCAAGAGCACTAATTGGTCTGTCATGAAACCCTTTCAGTTGATTAATATTGTTCTCCAAAGTTGACCTACTTGGCAGATTTTACTGTGTGTAGACAGCAAACCTCTGTAGAACCCTTCAACTTGACCTTTTGAAATCTTGTCAAAATTGATCGTACAAGACTGAAAATTGGTGTGCAAACTCATATATGTCAGATAAACATGTTTGTGAGTTGGTTTGGCATGAAAATGAATAGACCTAAAGTTATGATTTTTTTAAATGTGCTCGTGGGGTTGACTTTACAACTGAGTTTTCTGAGTGTTGATATAGGAACCTAAAATTTGCATGAAATTTTAGGCTCCAACAAGCCTGAAGACTGATCCTCAAAACTTTTGTGTAATTCTTGCTTGGAAAATTGTAACTTTGAGATAAGAGTATATATGGCCTAACATGATTTGTCTTGCAAGTTTTCTCTTCCAGACATATGAAAATTGTTGATACATGGTACTGATATTTGCAAGAGATATGCTTCTGAAGGATTCTGAGGGAATGAAGTACCAAGTTAAAGGATACCACCCAATGGAAAGGATGAATCAAATCATGCCAACTTGGTCTGATCACTTATCCAAATAATTGGAGATAGGTGGAGGTCATTACTGATATCTACCCATTTTTTGTGATGAGTTATGTTGTCAATGTTGTGAATGACGTGTTTTCCCAATTGCGTCGAAGTTAAATATGTCCAAGGATGTGTGTGATAACTGCTAGAGAAATCAAAGAACATATCATGTGTCTGAGTATAGTGGCATAAATTTTAAAGGCTACTGCTTGCTTCAGTTTACTTTTAGTTTGCTTCTCTAATGTAGCAAAAGACTCAACTAAAACTAGGTCACCCAGTTCAGTTTTAATTTTTAATTATAATTTTATTTCAGTAAAGACTTGGACACTGGAGTTGGTTCTATTTGTTCTTAATTTCAGATCCATAATCATAAGAACTAGATTTTCTATATCTATTTAATTCTTGATCATTCAAAGGGTTGGAATTCTTATGTAATGTTTTCAACTACAAATAATACAATCTCGGTGTGGAGTTTACCTGATGACTTTTGTGCAAAAAGCTTTGAATTATTTATCTGAGGATTATGCATGTATTACATGCATTAGGATTCAACACCATGGTGATGGTATGATCATTTTATTTTAATCAAAATTACTAAATTAATGAGATCTGAGTTAAATCTATGGAATTAAGTAGGATTTTATCCCAAATCTATGCATGATTGATGGCATTCTGGTTGAATGAAATTCAAAAATATCATGTGTTTGAGTTTCCTTTGAAGATTACACTCCATTGATAGTAGATGTGTGAATTCTATTTATGTTAATGGTTGTCTGAAATATCTTGTTTAAACCTACAGACATGATTAATAGAATGCTTTGTGTTGTTGTCCAAACAAAGAGATTTATTTCAATAAATTTTGTAGGTTTATTTTGGAATATCTCTTATTACGCTATTCTCTTTTGTCTTTTATTTTAAAACATGCTTACTGAAATATTTTGAAAGAGCATTGAATTACCTTAAATCTTCATATGTTCTATATGCAATGTGAATCTAATCAATGAAATTATTATGTTGTGATTGTATTTAACTTCCTAGCTTTTCTAAAAATCAAAATCCCTTGTGTAATCACATTGTTCTCACATTTGTGTCATCCACACTATCAAGACCTAATGAGAAAGGAAGCTTGGAGTATTTTATACTACTTCTCAAGAGGGGCAATAATCTTATTTCTTGGTACATTGTGAGTGACTAACATCCCCCTCAATAGAATTGATGCTATGAGGGCCTTGGGCCAGAAAATCTAGAAAACATTGGATCATTCTCCATGGAAAGATACCATAGAGTCGTCAGGTCTTCTCCTAACAAAGGCGATCTGATCGAATTACTCCAACATAGGAAATCCAAAGTGAAAGGTAAATCTAAAGGTGAAGCTTCCAACCCTATAGCTTCACCACTAAACTTAGGTTTGCCATCATCGCCTTTAAGTCCAAAAATACCCCAGCTCACAACTATTGTTACACTTCCACCATTATAGATGGTCTTTTTCACGGTAAATGAAAGTTCCTTGTTGGACATACAAGGAAACTTGCATGACTTGCCTAAGACCCCTGAAAAATTTTGTCCTAAATTTATGTATGGTGAGGGAAAGATAGCAGAAGATCATGTCAAAACTTTTAAATAAATATGCAACAGAGCACAAATTTCTCACCAAGACATGGTTTGCAAGTTGTCCCCATATTCCTTGGGAGATTTTGCATACAATAGGTATTTGCACCTTCCTAGAGGAACAATCCACACTTGGCAAGATCTGGAAGATAAGTTCCTAAACTAGTTCAAAATATTTATAGATCCTACTATTTTGTACCATCAAATCATGACTTGTAGGAAGGAGCCAAATGAGCCAATTAGTATCTATATCACCAAATTCCACAATACATACAAGAAGTTAGAAACCCCATATTTGATAGCAGAATTAGCAACTGTCCAAACTTACCTGAGATCTATTGCCACTTTCACCATTTTGTCCTTAAGAAGGCTACCCGAAAATGATAGGGATGCATTCGATAAAATCTATAAAGAAGCCATCACAATTTCCCAACGATTAGGTGGTATTTTTGGGTCATTACCATCTCTTGGTCCCCCAGGGATTCCAAACCAACTCCCTACATTAAGTAATACCTTCAACAACCATACACCACTAATAAATCTTATCCCTAGAATAGTAAACCAATTTCCGAACCTATTGCCACATCAATCCCCTATCCAACAACCTCTCACCACACCTATTATTTCTTATCCAAATAATGGATAGAAAGCCAACATCACAAATGGTGCACGATAGCCAACCAAACCATTTTTTAAGCAACCAACATCATCCTCTAACTCAGGTCAGAATACTCAGTTGGCTTCAAAGATGGAGGCCATGAAAAAGATGTTATCTCAAATGACAAATGAAATGAAACATCTGAAAGTCAATCCTCCCCAATCAGGGAACACTCGCAATCAAAATAATAAGGGTCTTGGTCACAATCAAGGAAATAATCAAAATAATCAGGGTTTTGTTCATAACCAAGGAAATAATCAAAACAACTAAAGGTTTCAAAATAAAGGGTTTGATCCTCAAAGAGGCAATCAAACTTGGAATAAACGACATAACAATGGAGGAGTTCCCAATCCCTTAGTCGATGGTGCTAATGTGGTAGATTTTGTAGACAACATTGGCTGTAGATTTCATGAAACATATGATCATAGTGAGGTCAATTTCCTAGACATGCAAAGAATGTCTTCACCAATGCAAGGTAATTCTCAAAATTATACTAGTGGCATGAATGCTATGATGGTACATTCCTACAAGAATAACCTAGGAAACTCTACTCGGGAAGAAGAGCACATTCCCATTTGAAAATGAAAATGAACCAAAAAGCCATGGCATCTTTTCCTTCGAGCAAAACAGGAGTAACTATAATCTGAGGGGTAGGAAAGAACCTTTAACTGATGGAATTCCACCAATCTCACATACAACTCCCCTAGAACCTCATGTGGACAACAATCCTCCTACTCCAAAAGAATCATTTTTATGGAAGACTCAATCCAATAGCTTCATACCCTACAAAACCCAAGTCAAAATGAAGAGAAATATAGTGTTGTGGATGATTTAAAGAAAACAAAGGCCAAAATCTCTATCTATGATAAGTTGCAACATTGCTCAACCCAAAAAGAAGCACTGTTAAAATTATTAGGTAACACTACTAGAGCTTTTGCTAGTTCTACTCAAAAGGATAAAGGACAAGTTCTTAATACCTCTGATTTCATGGCTACTATCTTCAAAGGTAAAACTAGAATCCCACCTTTTTTGTCAACAGTACACATGTTTGGTAAAAATGTTCATAACTATTTTGTGGACTTTGAGGCATCGTGCAACATCATAACCTATTCCATCTATCAGAAGCTAGGAATAACACCTATACCAGCCAACGAAGTTGTATTCCAATTAGATAAAATTAAAGTCAAGATCATAAGGGAGCTAAAAAATGTTCACATGATCTAGCTTCGAATCCCAAGGTTCAAGTGTATATTGATATACAGGTAGTAGACATCCCTGAGATGTATAGAATGCTCCTCAACAGAGAATGGACTAAAATCTTGAGAGGATGCTTCTCAACTGAATTCACTCAACTTTGGCTACCATGGAAGGGTCTTAATAACCAAATCTTATTGATGTTGAACCTAAGTTGAAACATGTCATAACTGCATACAATGCTCCAAATGAGGCAACATTCACAAAGCTAGACTTAGGCATGTATAAAATTAATGACATTTGGATTATGTCACTGACTACGAAGCTTTAATCAGGGGTATGTTGTTGGCCCACTAGAAGAAGGCCAAGTACCTGATTGTAGAAGGAGACTCTCAACTGATTGTAAGACAGGTAAGAATCCAATATTCTTATCATGATAAAATATTGGTTGCCTATCAAAATAGGGTATGGGATCTAATTGAATATTTTGAAGTTTTTAACATAAAATCAATCCCAAAACGAAAAAATTATATTGTAGATTCCCTTGCCGCTTCTATAAGTTCCTTGGAACCTATGGTTGGTTCTCGCTTAAAACAATTTTCAGTAGAGATGGTTCTCATACCATCCATTCCAAATAACATCACTAATTTTGAAGTGTTTGAGGATGATCAACACATCCTTGAATTCATTACCAACTACAAGATTTTCACTACCCATATCATTAATGAGTGTGGCAAGGATCCATTAGAAGGGGATGAAGATGGTATAATAAAATTGAAGCCTAAAACCATTCCCAAGTGGATGGTTGCCTTAGAAAGGATCTTTGATCCCGATAATACATCAAAGGCTAAAAGGACCACCATAGGCTCAAAAGGTGGCAAGTGTGATGTCCATAACCTAGGAAATGAATCAGATAAAAGGGAAGTATCCATTGGAAAGGTTTGTACTCCAAAAGAAAAGGATGAAATAATTTAATCCTTGAAGGATCATAGATAAGTAAATTCTTGGAGCTACGAAGATTTAAACACATACGACACCTCCATCAATATGCACACTATCCCTCTATGAAAAGATGTAAATCCATTCAGGTAGAGGCAACAATTGGTTAATGCATTACTGAAACCATTAACTCAGAAAGAGGTCCAAAAAATACTGAGTACTAGGACCATCTATCTAGTGTGATACTCCACCTAGGTGGCCAGCCTAGTGTTAGTGTGGAAGAAAAATGGAGAAATCTAGTTGTGTGGATTTCAAGAATCTCAACAAGGCATCAGAGAAGGAAAATCGCCTGTTTCCTTCACTTGATGAGGTTTTGCAGATAGTTAATGAGTCCCAAATTATGTCCTTTTTGGATGGGTACTCAGGGTACAATTAGGTGATGGTTAGGGAAGAAGATAAAGTGAAAAATTCTTTCACTACAAAGTGGGGTACTTTTGCATACAAGAGAATGTCATTTTGGGCTCATCAATGTTGGGGCCACTTTCCAAAGGGAAATGGATATAGCTTTTAAATGGATAATTGGAAAATGCATCATTATTTATATGGATGACCTTACAGTATTTATCTAAATTAGAGCTGACTATGTGGCCAATTTGTGTAAGATATTGCAGCGTTGTAAAGAATCTAGAATTTCTTTAAATCCCAAGAAATGCATCTTCGGTGTGATGAAAGGAAAGCTTCTTGGTCACATAATTTAAAAAAAGGGAATTTCCATATACTCAGAGAGGATTTAATCTATCATGAAGCTTTCACTTCCAAACAGCAAAAAGAGTTGAAATCCTTCTTCGAAAAGATTAATTTTTCAAAAAATTCATCAATGTGTACATGGAAATTGTTTTCCCATTGAATGATATACTCAAAAAGGATGTTGAAATTGAGTGGATGTCTGAAGCCAAGAATTTATTTCAAGAAATCAAAGAGGTTATCACTAGTGCACCAATATTGGCTAGCACAAACTACTTGAGGCCATTTCACACTTACAAATTTGCTTCTCGTCATTCTTGTGCAGGTGTTCTTACCCAAAAGTGGGGAAGGAGAAGAAAATCCAATCATTTTCATGAGAGATCCTTTCAAGAATGCCAAAGTAAGATATCCCAATTTGGACAAACACTCCTTTGCTTTAGATGAGGCTATCAAAAAATTCAGACACTACATTCTACAAATCAAAGTGATTGCAATAGTCCTCGATGTTGCAGTCAAATCCATGTTGATGTCAAATGAACTTGGGAATGGTGTGGGAAGTGGATGGTGATACTCTGGGAGTTTGATATGGACATCCATCCTATGAAACTAGTAAGAGGTCAATGACTCTCAAAAACCATGGCAGGTGCATATCAATAGTTGGTTTTCCAATAGTATACACAACAAGACAACACTTTGAATGATTGGTATGGAGACATCATCCAATACCTATTGTAGAAAAAATGTCCTAATCACATGAGTGTAGCATAGAGGTGAGCCTTAAAAATCAAGAGTCACACTTACATGATTAAAAGTGGAGTCTTGTATACAAAAAATTATGAAGGTGTTTACCTCAAGTGCCTAGATAAAGAAGTTGTCTCTGTCTTGACAGAATTCCATGAAAAATTTGGTATAGGGCATTGTTCAGTTGAGGCAACTGCACATTAAATACTACATGTTGGGTACTATTGGCCTACCGTGTTCAGAGATTCCTTCTAGCATGTCAATACTTGCCATGTATGCCAAATTGGAGCTAGTAGAGAAAGGAATGTGCCTATTCCATTGCAACCAATACATGAGGTATGTCCTTTTTTCCAATGGGGCCTTGATTTTATTGGTATGATACATCCTCACTCTTCTAAAGGGCATAGATTTATTCTAGTGGCAACTGATTATTGCATGAGATGGTCTAATGCAATCACTTGCAGACAATGTACTACTGACATTGTTATAAAAAATTTGGAAGATTAGATCATGACCAAGTTTGGAATGCCCTTCACACTAGTATGTGATAATGGCCCTTCCTTTTCTTCAATATAATTGATGCAATGGGCATTTGAGCATGGTGTTATTGTTAAGTATTCATAAAAACATTATGCCTAGGGTAATTGAGTGGTTGAATCTACAAATAAAAACCTAATAAGTTTCATTAAGAAACTATTGGAAAAAAATCCAAAATATTGGCACTCACATCTTAAGTTTGTGTTATGGGTTGACAGGACTTGGATTAAAAATGCATTAGGGATTTCCCCTTATCAGTTGTTCTATGGTTTGGAACCTATCTTCCCTATGAATCTTATAATCCCAACACTCAAATTCATGGAAATTTATTTGGAAACATATGACAAGGTTCAGGTTAGGTTGCTCAACCTGTTATATTTAGATGAAAAGAGAAACGCTGCCCTAGAACATGTATCAAAGCATCAGGTTGTGGTCAATGGTGATTTGACAAAAGAGCCAAAATAAAAGCCTTTAGTATTCTAGATCGTGTGTTATTATGGGACAAATCCAAAGAGAAGAAAGGACACAACTCAAAGTTTGATAAAATATGGACAAGCCCTTATCAAATAGTTAAGATCTTCAAGGAGAATACCTTTAGGATCAATACTATGAATCGGGAGCTTACCCCATTTCCTATAAATGGGTAGTTCTTGAAACATTATTTTGGATCCTAAGAGGAGGGGTCATCCCTTCTTGTATATTATTAGGATAGGTTTTGTTGTTTTCATTCTTTGATCTTTTGGTTTTATTTTCCCTTGTCTTGTTGTTGTTTTGCTTTTTCATTTTTTATTTGTTTGTGGGGTATTGTAAGTATGAAGGTCTGGATATCCACCATAGAACAGGTGATTGAGGTTTTTTTTCAAATATTTTCCTTGTTTAGGTTCAGGGTTTTCTAATCTGATTTGAAACTTCAAAGTCTTCATTTATCTAATGTATGAACCCAATTCATATTGGAATATTGTTGCTTGGATCTCAACACTTACAAATATTAAAGAATCAATATTAGAAGTAGAAATGAAGGCTACTAATCTACAGGTTCAATAAAATCAAAAGGGTTTTGTCTTTCTTAGTGACCACCATGTTTCCCAACCCAACACCAAGTAAAAGCTTGGAAATAAAATAAAAAATGAGGAAAATGGATTAATGAAAAGGGTGATTCAAATAACCTCTATTGGGACTATGGACGCCCGGCTGGTAGTAGAGCTAGGTTTGAGGGAATCAGAGGTATCTTCATCAAGGCTATGGACGCTTGGCTAGTAGCAAAGCTATGCCCAAGTCACACCAACTATAATTCTGGGAAAAATTTAAAAAAAGGGAAAGGTGTAATAAGGTAGTTAGAAGAAAGGCAAGATCAAATAAATGGTCTTGATCTGTTGGTTATTATATTTCATTGATGCTTTCTTTCTTCAAGGATTAATCACATGCACACACTTTGGAATCCATGAAAACTTTTGTGAAGGGTAAAATTGGTTGGATACTTGGATACATTTTGACTCTATTCTTTAGCGTTGAATTTGTGACACCTTTGGGTCTAAGCATGTTGAAAACTTTTGAAGGCAAGAATGCTCTACGAGCATTTTATTCTTTGGTGGCTATTTTTTGTGCCTTCGCACTCACACCCCTTTTTTCTTTTTGGAAAAATGGGGACCCCCCTTCTTTTGGCTTTGGGTGTTGTGTCTTTTCCCCCTTTTCCTTTTTTTCTTTTTCTTTTTCTCTTTTTTCCTTTGTTTCTTTTCTTTTCCTTGCTCCATTTTCCTTTTTGGAGTTCGAGTGACGACCTTCCAAGGAAGGGTATACCTTGATTTTTAGGCCTGACCCTCAACTTCTCCTTTGTTGCTTGTTGATCATCACTCATCGAGCTTCGTGTGTCAAGTTTGTCACTTAATCAATCCATTAGCGGGCTAGGATGGTGGCACCTCATTTGGCATGCATGTTACATCAGTCTTGTTAGGCACAAAAAATAATAATTTGAGTTAAATGTAATCATCATCGAGATTTAATGCTATCAACCCATGTACTTGTGTACCATTAATTAAGTTAATTTAAAGGCTATTGACTAAAAACTTCATTCCTTTTTGCATTCACCGATTCAAACAAACGTATTTTTTTCAAAGCATGGCTCTGCAACTTTTCTCCATTATACTTGGGGAAAATTAGCCTGAGTGGGTGTGTGCATTTGGATTGACCATATTGGTTTCTCATTTGTAGCGTGTTTGTTTGGATTCATGTTGTTCACGTGATTTTTTTTGCTTGCCTGGTTTGTGTTCATTTCGCTTATCATTTCCTTTCTTCTCATCCTTCGTCCTCCTAAGTGTCACTCATACTATCCAAGTTGGTTAATTTCGCCTTTGACTTGTGAATTTCTCCATTTATATGGTGGATATGGTTGGTGTGCATTTTGGGTTGTTGGGTTGGTTTGTTTGTATTTTTGTTGGTTTTGGTTTTCATTTTTGTGTTTATGGATTTTGGGTTCTCATTCTGGTTTTGGCATTCCTCTGTTCTTTTCTTTTCATTTTTCCCCATTTGTTTTTTCTCTTGTCATTTTTATTGGCTCTTTTTCTCACCAGATCGTGTGTCTCATTGGCATTCCGATCAATGTTGTTTGTGACATCATCGTCAAGCATCCAACCTTGGGATCCCCTTTTGATTTTCCCTTGGTCATTTTAATGGTTCAAGTTTTTATCACTATCAGGCTTTGGTCTTCGTTGTTCCCTATTACTCCCTACTCAAAGTTGTTTGCATAAGGTAGGAGGTATCTTTGATCACTAACCCTAGATCATGCCTTAGAGGAAACCTTAAACACCTTCAGGTTTCAACCTTCAGGGATATCCTTTAACGTCATCCTTATATAGATGGAACCAATAAGGGGTATGTCTGATTCTCGATATCTGACAAAGCATTTTTGAACAATAAATTAAGACATGTAGATCTCCAAAATTTCCTTTTCCATATGAGTGTATGATTTCCTTGGGTTTTGACTTGGATTCTTGCCTTAGCATTTCAAAGACTTAAAACATAGTTTTGGGTTTCAGACATTGCAATGTTCATTTGTTGCTTACTCAAAACATTTGCAAGGGGTAAGGGGAAACCCCAATCCTCGACTGGAGATCTTATCCTTTTTACTTAGTTGATTTGATAAATCCTTTCGAACTTCCTAGGTGTCCTTTATCACAGACCTTAGAACATTCGCAAGGGGTAAAGGGAAGCCCCAACCCCTGATCTGTGACACATTGGCTTAGACTTAACAAATTTTATGAAACCTTTCAAATTTCAGGTGTCGATAGTATCTTGTACCCATTACTTATAGAGGTGTGAAGGGTATAGGGTACATCTGACCCTCGACCCCAAATTATACTAGTAAAACATAGCCAAAAAATATCTTCCTTTGTGACATATTTCGGACATCGGGTATCGGCGATACCTCTTAACAATTGCTTATAGAGGTGCAAAAGGGTAAGGGTTATCCCTGACTCACAATGTTTGGTAACGATTGCTTTCTTTTAACTGTTATAAAGAATAGATGCATCTTATGTGTTCAAAAGATAAGGTTTAAAATATAAACTGAGGTTGATTAATAGTCATAAATTTGGTGGCGAGGAGTAAATCAAAAAGCCAAACTTTGATCCCCAAAGTCCTTTCGTAATTTGCGAGTCAGAGATACCACTTAACCAATACCATTTCCAATAAGGTAAAGGGTAAAGGAATCTCCAACCCCTAACACCTAATCAAGCAATGAAACATATCCTCAAAGAGACTTTATTGATAAACAAAGGGTAAAGGATATCTCTGATATCTGATACATGAGAGGCTTTGAAACTTAGCAAAGGAAATTCATTCTATGAGTAGCAGGTATGAGGGATCCCCGACCCCTAATACCCTAAGATGGTAAAATTGAAAGAAACCAGTGTTTTAAGTGTATATGTTAACAGTAAAGGATAAGGGGTAAGC
Organism: Sequoiadendron giganteum; assembly: GCA_007115665.2. Lineage (NCBI taxonomy): Eukaryota > Viridiplantae > Streptophyta > Pinopsida > Cupressales > Cupressaceae > Sequoiadendron > Sequoiadendron giganteum. The sequence goes on from CM021102.1 coordinate 372,934,197, forward strand.
CCAAAGGTTGATACCTAAAACTTTTGTGTAATTCCTGCTTGGAAAATTCTAACTTTGAGATGAGAGTATATATGGCCTAACATAATTTGTCTAGCAGGTTTTCTCTTGTGGACATATAAAAAAATTTGATACATGATATTGGTATTTGTAGGAGATATGCTTCTGAAGGATTCTGAAGAAATGAAGTTCCAATTTAAAGTATACCACCCAATGGAAAGGATGAATCAAATCGTGCCAACCTAGTCCGATCACTTTTCCAGATAACTAAAGATAGGTGGTCAGAGTTGTTCATATCTACCCATGTTTTGTGATGAGATTCCAAGGATGTGCATGATAACTACTAGAGAAATCAAAGCACATATCATGCACCTAATTAGTGGCATTAGGAATTTTAAAGGCTATCGCTTTCTTTAGTACTTTTAGTTTGCTTCTCTAATGTAGCAAAAGACTCAGCAATAATTGGGTCATCCTGTTTAGTTTTACTTTTTAATTGTAGTTTTATTTCAGTAAAGACTTGGATACTGGAGTTGGTTCCAGTTGTTCTTTATTTCAGATCCATAATCATAAGAACTAGATTTTCTATATATGTTCAATTTTGTATCATTCAAATGGTCATAATTATTATATAATTTTTGCAACTACAAACAATACAATCTCAATGTGGGGTTTACCTATTGACTTTTATGCAAAAATATTTGATTTATTTATCTGAGGATTACGCCCATATTGCATGCATTAGTTTGAGTACCATGGTGATGGTATGATTTTTTTTTAATCACAATTACTAAATTAATGAGATCTGAGTTAAATCTGTGGAATTAAGTAGGATTTTGTCCCAGATGTGCGCATGATTGGCAATGTTTTGGTTGAATGAAATTTAGAAATCTTATGTGTTTGAGTTTCCTTTGAAGATTGCACTCCATTAATAGTAGATGTATGAATGCTATTTATATTAATGGTTGTTTGAAAGATCTTGTTTAAACCTATAGACGTGATTAATAGAATGATTTGTGTTGTTTTCTAGATAAAGATTTATTTTGATAATTTTTGTAGGTTTCTTTTGGAGTATCTATTGTTACCATATTCTCATTTATCCTTTATTTTGAAACTTGGTTACTAAAATATTTGTAAAGAGCATTTAATTGTCTTAAATTTTCTTATGTTCAGTATGCAATTTGAGTCTAATCAATGAAATTATTATGGTGCGATTGTATTTAACTTCCTAGCTTTTCTAAAAATCAAGATCCCTCATGTAATCACATTGTTCTCACCTTTGTGTCATCCACACTATCTAGACTTGACGATAAAGGAACCTTGGAGTAGTTTATACCGCTTTTCAAGAGGGGTAATAGTCTTATTGCCTGGAATGTTGTAAGTGACTAACATCCCCCTCAATAGATCCAAGATCCTTGAAGTGATGTGTGTGACTTCAGTCCTTCAAGGAATCCATTGAAGGGTGGTGAGTTGTAACAAGTGGTTCATTCATCATTTCCTTCCTTTCCATTATCGATTTATCATTGATATTTCCATTTCAGAAGTGGAAACACTAACACGGGGTTTGACTGAGGAAAGCCCCTAAAATGGCACAATATTTTCCCTCTTTGTGAATGTGTAGGTTACAAGTTGAAGAGGATCAAAGGAAGTTTGAAGACACTGTGTTCATTGTTGCATTTGAAACCCTAGTTCTTGATAACCCATGGAAAGTCAATTATAAAAATATTTGGAAGGAATCTAGATAGTTTGCAAGAAGGAAACAGAAGTATAGATTCGACATCAAAGGACTATGAAAATAGATCCGAAAAAGCCCTAGTAGGACAGTGGCACCACCAGCACCAACATCCAGACAATTTTTGTTGAAATTTATATCACAAGTGTACAGTGTTCTCCCCTTTCTATTTCTGGTGTCTGATTTCCTCTATGACATTTTATATTTTTTGTATTAGCATCAAAACACTAATTTACATCATTAGGGTAGTGGGATCATTGCATCTCATTTTTAAATCCATTTCAGATTTGGTCAAGGGAAGGTTGACTCACCTTCTATGTTGTAAGTCAATCTCATACCTTTTCCTAATCCATCAAACCCCCACTACTATTCAAATCTCTAAGAAATGAATGAAATACATTTAGAAAAGTGCCTAAACCCTAGCGTCAAATCTTAGGGTTTACCTTTTTCTATTTTTCAATATCATCTAAAAGCATGTATATATACATATGAGAAAACTGAAATAACAAGGAAATTGAACTAAAACATGTATCACATTCGTACCTGGGACCCCAGCCTATTAGTGTGGATTTGGGGGCACTACGCTTGGCCTTGTTGCTATTGCTACTACATGAGACCGCCTAGCTACTAGGTGTTGTTGATGAGATAGAGAATGCAGGTGGGGGTGAAGACACTCATTGTCATTGCCTTAGCATCTTTGATGCTTCGGCTACCTGTGCCTCGCCCTCCTTGTCATCACCGTCATCACAACCCTCGCCTCTTGGCCCTTGTGCACCAAGATTTCTTGTAGGGGCATCTACTGGGAAAATCGAATCCAGACTTGTCACCACCCACCACTTTGCAAAACTGTTGATGATGCTGACATCATCGATCAGAAGGACTAGGGGTTGATCGTCGTTGTCTAACCCATCATCACTAATTGTGAGGTTCATGATGGTCAGACATGGTTGATCCCCTACTCAGGCCACACTCCTAGCTAATCGCACATACATAGGATCCATCAGGAGAATAATCCGATCCTGACCAAACTATCAAGCTGCCTGATGCCAATAATATGGTTAATATTTTAGTCTAACTAACCCACCAGGAGTCGATCATGTTGCATCTTACACAGCTACCTCCTGTTAGTCAGCCAAACCCCCATCCGCCTATAGGGGTTCCATCTGATGTCGCATGCCCTTAATGAATCCATCTATATTCTCAAAAATGCTACGTCACCATACTGATAATCATGCATCAGGGGTATGCATGCACCATGGGCATCCCATGTGTTAGGCCGAGGGGAAACCCGACCAACATGGTGTAGTAGATATGCTCAAACTCCCACACCTATAGTAGTGTACAGATGATGAGGCTATGGTACTTGTAATGCACATGTCGCCCAAGGTCATGGTAGAGATGCACTAGCATACTTTGACTCTAGGCGAAGACTATGCCCCACTCCTCCATAACGTGGATGTAATGGATGAGGCCCCCGTGAAGGTGTGAGTCTCACCCATCCATCACGGCATGAAGTGTGACTATGACTATCATGACTCAGTGGATGATTGGAATCACCACTCGTCCTTGCTCGAGCTACCTCATATAAATTTGGCTCATGGTGTCCGCTGGGATCGCTCACCCAAGGCAATATTGGTGGTCCTCTTGGGCGTCCTATGTCATCTTTCCCTCACCGTAGACTACCCACTATCCTTGGACGAGTAGCTCGATGATGCAGTAGACATCCTCCACAGTGTTGGTCATCTCCTCATCAGTAGGTGGAAGCTTGAAGTGTCTGCATCCCAACACTTTCTGAGCACCATCAACATCGGTGTATGGTAGAAAATCTCTTGCACGGTGTAAACCCACCAGAGGTTGACTCATCACAACAAGTTTTGGTCGTCAGTGTGCATCTCGTTACTGTGATCATGCAACAATGATCGTATCACCCCGTTAGCATGCTCACTATCTTCGGCCACTCCTATAAAAACATGGATTTTCACATCAACACATTCTACATCATAAAATAATCTCTCTACATCAAATTTTGCTCAAGTCTGCCTCTAGGACAAAGGTGTGCCATGTAGACATTTGTGCAACATCTAGCATCTGAGGTCAAACACCCTCCCAACAACAACACGTGGGATGGATGCAATGTGTGTGAAGGATTTTGATGCATTGTTTGGATGATAGCACGCTAGTTGGACACCTTCAAACCAGTTGCACTCATGAACTACTCAAGGAAGGTAAAAGCTAAAAAGTGCACTAAAATTATAAGTTGGGGGGTTTTTGCCTCATCTGGCTCGTTGCCCATTGCTACTGTTGTGTGAAGCTGCTTGATCCTCAAGGCTACATAATCTCATCTACGAGGCATTTTGTTGACTTCTCTCACAAAATTCAACAAAATCCTTGCTATGAATAGTGAAACTAAACCTTTCATGGGCCCACCTGAAGCATATATAGGTCATTTTTTCCCTTTTTGTGATGAAAATTTTCCTTCCATTCTTCCTATTTTTACCCCACTTGGCTGGGGAAAAAATAGGAGGGGACATATATTCACCTCTTCATCATATTTTTCTTCCCAATCACCAATTTTTTCTTAAGCATTCTTATTGTCACGGTAGCTTCTTTTGATTTTAAAACTGGCCTGATTTTGAGTTTTACAAAATGAAACTTCACATCAGGCGCTGTAGTTTTTCACTGAGCTCGAACGTTGGGAGTATCATCAATATCTGCCTGCTCGACCTTTGTAGCCTCTATAGAATCCTTTTTCACACAAATTTGTAATTTTTTTGAATTTTAATCTTACATTTATGTCTTCTTTTCTACTTTAGTGCGATTGATTTTTCTTCAAAAATTTAGCTCACTAAAGTGGGGGCAAAATGTAGTGTTATAAAATTGCACCTTGTGGCAATTTCACACTTGCACATTTAGCCCACTACATTTATGGCACCTTTTCGTATTAATGAGAAAAACCTAAGTCAACATTTCACAATTCCAACTTCATAGGGGACAATGATGAAGCGTTAGCAATTTTTACACCTCATTTCTTGTGAAATTTTGAGTAGGATGCTTGTGCAACACGCAGACGTCTTTGCGACGCACTAGCATCCTCGAAATTTTTAAGTTTCAAATGAGGGAATCTTGCATCCCTTTTCCTATGACACGCATCATTATGACAGAATCATGAGTGTAACGGCTCTTCTCACCCATGCACCCTCACAAAACTCCTCTTTTCACTCTCTCTCATTCATTCTCACTCTCTCTCATCTAATCTTGCTCTATTCTCTTCAACATCTTTTTTATTTTGCTCTCTACATTGAAGCTTTGTTGGATTCTCATCTTGTAAATAGCCAAGGCTCTCTTACAAGCAAGAACATCTCATCTTTCAAGCCAAGAGAGAGCCATGGACTGTTGGTAATGCTCTCTTGTCTACTTTTGTCTCATATATTTACAACCATCTACCTGTCTCATCTATTTTATTCAAATAGGTGCTCTCCTCCATAGCGGCGTTTGTTCCTATCACATGTCTCATGTATTACATTTTAATCATTTTGTCTATCTTTATCTATCTAGTTTTCCATGGAGGTGGAAACACCAAAACAAGAGTTTGGCTAAGGCAAGCCCCAACACTTCTTCTCTTCCTTTTTGTGTGCAGGTTTCCAGATTTGAGGAGTTGGGTGTTGTAGCCTTTAGACTTTTATTTTTGATTTGATAGGGATGAAAACGCAAGGTGCAGACATCCTTGCAGCATGTTTTCATCCATTGGTCACGACTCTATCCTTCTGGGGGCAGAATCTATAAGTTTTTATCTTTTTGTTCTTGTAATTTTGTATCATTTTTTGTTAATCAACAGTTTTTTCATTCTTGTACTTGGTAGATTAGTATTTCATTTCATTTAGTTGTTTAAATCTTCTATGTCACTTGAGCTTGTACTTTGAGGTGATTGAGGGCTATTCACCCCCTTTAGACGCTTCTTTTTCTTAGAGATTCAAGAGTAGTGAATCCCCTCCTTTACACTTTTGAATATGAGAATATTTAATATCATTAAATTTAATTATAGTTCTACAATTTCCTTCTATGATAATCTACAAGAGTTTAAATTGCTTCACTCACCTTCTAATTATGTTGAGAGGTATTATATAGTAGCAACAAGGCATAGAATCTCATGTCGTGACCATGTACATAAAACCAAAACACAACCAACATACCCTTTTAAAGTAAAACTATAGTCGATATAATTAAATATAACTAACATACATATCTTATATAAATCTATCTAAAATAAATTGAGAGATATAATTCTTGAGGTACCTTGAGAATGATATCTCTTGGTATCTTTTACATAGATTTATTTAGGATAGTTAAGGTAGTATTATGATATTTAAATATTGATTAAAATAGTTGAAATTTTAGACTATTTGATTATCATTTTTTATTTATACCTCCAAGCAATGAAAAGGGAGGGTATGTTGTCCCCCAAAAGTGTTCTAACATTGAGAAGCCTTTTGAAAGTAGGGTATTGCTTCCCTTATGACAAAGACATTTTTGAGTTCCAAGATTCTCTTCTATTAATGGAATCAACACTTAATTGTGAAAGCACACAGCATCTCATACCCAACATTAGTTACCTATAAAAGGTTAATATTTTAGCCTACTAAGATAGGGATTAACTAAATAAGATGTTGCATCAATAAATAGTCACAAATTATCTAGTCTTGGTCTTCAATCACCCATTTTTATCCTTCAACTCTCTTTTTAATCTTGATGATAGATCACGTAGTGTGATCCAAAACGTTGATACAAATAAACACATGCAATTAAATTATAAAAAAAATCACTCCTATTAACTTAATAATTATGTTATCCTATGTACTAAAACTAGAGTAAATAAATAAATATTGATAATAGCATTAAGGGCTTGTGGAGGCCCTATCAGGTCTAGGCTATTGAGGATGTAATAAGACCTATTGTTGTTATTTAACCGCACCTCACAGTCTAAAATTAAGGCCCCTACTAATCACATGTTTGGTTTAATAAGATAAATGAGACTATGATATTTAGAAGTTACCTACAAAGGCTTTTAATTAGGGAGTATTTTTTTAATTATTTTGTTATAGTTAAGAATATTTTAAAATTTTAGTTATGTTTATTGTCAAAAAAAATTGCTAGCCTAAATGTTAGCTTCTCCTTTCAATGTAGCTTTGTGTCCATCACAAAATAGAAATGTATATCACTTTCTTATCAATGGAATTTAATGTAGATTAATGATATTGTACCAAGTGGGTATGGAAATAGAAACACTTTAATAGGCTATTTATCTTAAATAAAAATGCACTAAATATTGACTTTTTCTCTTATGATAAATGATTATAAACCAAAATTAGAAAATTTAGTTGAGTGAAAGGAAACTAAGCTCCCAAAAGTAAACTAAATAGTTTGTGTATTAATCTAATGAAAGAATAAATGCAATAAGTTATAGATCTAACCTCTAATCAAGAAAGAATACACATTACATAAGATATATCATAGGAAACCCTTTCAAGAAAAATTAGCCTATAGAGCACACAATATATTATTCAACAAAAAATAAAATTACAATACAAATGTTGAGTTTAGGTGATCTATTAAGAGAAAGAGGAGATTTCTAACCATTGGATTGATGGAATCAATTCAGCAAACCCCAACAAAATATTAAGTACTAGACATAGCTTACCACCAACTGACACATTTGATTTACATAGACAAGTCCAAAACCAAAAACCATGTGTTTAAACCATGGGCAAATTCACCACCCAAACAAGGCAAAAAATCCAACTCTCCACTAAATAGAGGCATTACTATTTTGGACGTATTCACCATTTAGAAAATGCTTTCATGTGTTTACAAAACTCTTCCTTAATTTTCTAGTCCACACTTAATTCCCTACTTTCATGTTTTTTTCCAAAGTAATGCTTCCACACCTTACAAATGTCATGGTTTCTTTTAGAAACTTCCATAGCACTATGTGCTACTCACAAGCTATCAAATAAGTATATTTTACCTTCACATGTGATGAACAATGTCACATCAAGCAGGATGCCCTTTTTCCATGTGAGTGCATGATTAATAGAAATTGATAATTCAAATATTAGGAAATTATAAGGTGTATGACATCTAAATCCAACATAATTCCACTTGTATGCCTTGCAAGAGTGGAAGGGTAAACCAAAAAAGGTAAACTAACTGCTAACAATAGAAACAATCATAGTCATGTCACATCAATTGAAATCCTATGTGCTCACAAGCTTCATTAAAACATTTGCAACTATCAACATTTCCACCATCTTGACCAAAAAAGTTTCATTCTCTATCATATCATGAACAAAGTGAAATTAATTCATCCATGAATGAAAGATAAAATATCTAATGAATATGATGACACACTAATTGTTATATAGAACCACCATTGTATCCTACTTCAACTCAATATATGAACATAAACATCAAAGCCAAAAGTCATAAAAAATAGACCAAATTATCTACTATGTACCCTAGCTCTACAATGAGAACAACAACCACAATCAATCACCACACATCCAACTAATCACCCACATAACAACTTCTAAATACACACCCACAAGTAGACCTTATGTTGTCCACATATTCAACCTACTCCACAAACCACAAGTCCCTATATATCCACTATCTTATACAAGTCTATCTTCACTAATAGAAAACACATAGACAAGAAAAAAAACTATAAGGCCCTTGTCCAACATGGATATGTATACCTCCTCAAGACTCCCACTACTTGGTTAATGTCTAGTTTGGTGTTGATCATAACCTATAAAATTCCACCAACTATATTTACATAAAAGGTGTGGATTGTGTCATTTATCTCATCCAATGTCAAAGAACACTCACTAATCTACAAACTTACAACCAAACCACTACAAAATAAAGCATACTTCTAAAAAAAATTCACTCTCTCTCCCATGATCTTTGTTCTAAGAAAACTTAGCTCTCCTAGATTCTTCAAATCACATTGAAAATTGATATTGAAGCGGCCCAATCATCCATACTATTACTAAAATATAGTGAAGTGCAATAAAAATAGATGATCACCAACATGTTTGACACAAAAATAGTTATTTAATTGGCTCTACATAAATCTCAACTCAAAAAACATATGAATCAAACCTTTGGGATAAAAAGAAACCCATAGAGAGAAACCTTGTAAACCATACCATGTCCTTCCATCAACACCAACAAGTGATTTAGCTATATCAACTAGAACCCCTTACAAATCTTCATACATAAAATTCATCTAAACATCTAACCATTCAGACTCCAAGGTAAAACACAATGGCAATAACTCAAATAATCTAAAAGAGATGTACCCCTCTCAAAATAAAAGGAATATCAAACTAGCATTCATTCACATACCTGGGAAATAAACCTAAATCCATTAATCATACCCTATACTCCTCAAATATATCCTCAAAACTAACTTTGTGTCTCAAACTCATATAATATAATAAGAAAAAGGAAAATAAAAAAATGTACTACTCCAACTAGTCCTCAAAACTAATGCCACAACTCAAGATAACATTATCATTAGAGATAACACCTTCATAGTTCAAGACTCATTCAGATAAGAATACAAAGCATTACCAAAATACATCTAAAAACTAGGTGGGAAATACCTATCATATCATTCTCCATTGAGTGGACCTCCTTGAGAGTGGGGTTATGAGATTGTTCCTTCTTTAAAGCTCTAAGTCGCTATAAGTATCTTTCTAAACAATCTCATCATCTACTCCATGCTAAAATAATCTCCAACTCCAAGTTTAGGCTCCTCAACCTCTCTATTGAAAAATCATTAAGAAAGTCACTATTCCAACACTCAATATCTAATGCATAAGAATTCTCTTGCCTCAACGAAAACTCTACTACACAAGATCGCTACATAATCTTGAGAGCTTCTCATGATGGCATGATATACATCTTCTCAATATAAAATCATTTATCTCCAACTATAAATCTTCTCAAAACCATTCTTATCATGCCAACATTTTCACTGAAAGTGTTTTAGAGCTATGGCACAATAACACTACTAAAGCTCCCACTAATTTTTTTCTAGAGCCACCCATGGCATTGTGATAAACATGTGGTAGGTTCTCAAACACAAAAATGTCATGTAAAACTATTAACTATGCATAAAAGAGCTTCTAATGGCATCATGATCAAACACACATCTCTAAAAATCTAACACAATCAAAGAACCCAATTGTAGCACCAGGAGCTCAAAAAAGGAAAACTAAAACCACCATCTACAAACTAAGAATATAACATGTCACCTTTTACTATGTTCTTGAACATAATTCCCATTGAATCATGATCCATATCATCTCAAGTCAACATACTCCACATCCTCAAAAAACCTTAAAAATCATCTATCTCTAACTAGCAAGTTCATATTCAACCATTGTCACTTCCAAAAATCCATTTGAAAGTGATCAAGAGATTCTCATGACAAAATGGTTCATATCCTCAAAAAACCTAAGAATGTTCATTGAGATCTAGTTGTGGCAATGACTCATTTTTTTCGTTCTTCCAAGCAATTTAGGTACCAATGTGGTAAAACCTTGAAAAATCCCCTTCCAAGTCACTTCAAGTGTCCTTGGAGTGGCATTCTTATTTCTTCTTCTCATAACACTAAGATATCACCATGATGATTTGGGGTCTCCCTATACATCCAAATGTCACTATGGTAACATCTAGGGGCCTCCCCATCCTTGAATAAGTCGCCTAGGCAACAATAGACACAAGGATATAATGTTGAAGCTTTTGAGAGCCTTAACTTTCTCATATGGACTTAAATTAGGTCTCATTTTTTTAAATTGCATTAATTTTTTATTAAATCCAAATTTATAATCCATAATTCTCCAAGAGGGTGTGCTTTCACAATAACTCCTCTCCTTTGTCCACAACACTTAGAGTCCATGCCCTCCAAGGTGTCAAGCTAGTGACAGCTTGAGGCAAAGCTTCAACACCAACTTTGACTCTCCACCCTCCAAGGGGCCAATGGCTTGAGACATCGTCCAAGCAAAAAAAGTGAAATTATCTTCTTCCTTACCTAATGCATTGCAAGGTGATAGCTTAAGTCTTTTCCAAAACTACTTTTCATCTCCCTTCTTTCCAATAATACATTTTTTTATGCCCTCCAATATATTGTAACAACAATAGCTTGAGGCATCCCTTGAAAAAAACACCTTGCCAATTTAAGTACCACCTTGGTGATATTTATCTTGCCTCTCTATTACATAATAGCTAGTGAACCAAGAATGGCCAAAAGGCCAACTAACCAAAATCAACAAAAAATGCTCCAAAAAAATTGTTGCAATATTTTCATGCAACATGTAGGTACAAACACAACACCTACAAAAACCAACACATATGCATACTCCAAAGGTACTAGTGAGTATGGCTACTACTCATTAAAACCAAAGAAACAACTACCAAACTCAAAGATCTTGAAATAGTACAACCTAGATCCATCAAAATAATGTAGACCCAAAACAAGTAGATTAAGCTTTCCATTTACAAAAATAGAAACAAGGCATCATGCAAATTCTTCCCATGGCACAACATTAGATCTAAGAACCCTCAAATCCAATCTACTAAAAAATCCACAACTTGGAACTTTTGCTTATTTAGGAACCCAACAAGAAACCACGGTAAAGATGTTGAGTGATTGATCACATACCAACACGCCTACACAAAGAAATATACAACTAACTTCCTCTTCATGCAAATATAAAATTATATTTATCCAAAAAACCTTGGGAATTACAACATGAAAAATAATCTTCCACAAATTTGTAACTCATAGATTTTGATTAAATATAAAACCTTCAAAACCATATGTGCAAATTTGAAACACTCAACAAACTAAAAAACCAAATTCTAATACCAAATGATGGATTACTCATAGATGTAAAATGCATGTCTACATAAACCTAAAAAAATAAGAATTCACAACATGTACCAGGGGTTGTCATAAGAGCTTTCAAGTCATATAAATATTGACTCCATAACACATAATAACATGCAACTCATGAGTCATGCACACAACCAAAGACAACCACAATAATTATACATGCAACCAGATTCTCTATTTTGAGCCTCAACAACTAAGAATGTAGTGTCATCAAATTACAATCTCCTATTGCATTTCCATTCTCTACACCAAAAAACAAAATCACTTCATAGAGCTTCCACTCAGAGAAGGATTGGTATCACGAGGAAACCCTCGCACAACCAAAACCAAGCTAACAAATGAAAGGAAATCAAACTCATAAAAGCAAACTAAATAGTTCTTGGATTAATCCAATGAGAAGAAATGCAATGTTATAGATCTAACAACCAATCAAGAGAGAGAACGTATTACACAAGATATATCCAAAGAAGCCCTTTTGGAAAGAAACTAGCTTCCAAGGCAAACTCAATGTATTATTCAACATCAAATATAGTTACAATCCACTGTTTAACACTCTATCAAGAGAAAGGGGAGATTTCTAACCATTGTCTTCATAGAGTCAATCTAACAACATAACCCCAACAAAACTAAAGAACAACATAGTTAATCACCAAAACATGCATCTAACTTATATAGGCAAGTCCAAAACTAGAAACCAAGAATAGTTTCCAAAACCATGGGCGAATTCTCTAACCAAATCAAGGGACAAAATTCAATGCTCCACTAAACATAAGCATTACTATTTTGGACTTATCCACCTTATAGCAAAAGAGATCTAATTTTTAGGTCATAATTAACTCTCTTCTCATGCTTTTTCCCAAAATAATAATTTCACACCTTACAAGTGTTATAGTTGCTTTAAGCAATTTTCATGACACCAAGTGCTACTTACAACTTATCAAATAAATATTACATTTTACATTATCATGTATGTTGAACAATGTCACATAAACTAAGACACCCTTTTCCATGTGAGCACATAATTAATACAAATTAAATAATTCAATCTTTGAAAATTGCAAGGTGTATCACACCTAAACCCAACATTGAAAACCTCGAGATTTAACTTTAATTTAACTTTCTTGTATCACATGTTTAAATGCCTCAAATCTAGATTATGGCCTACAAATCTTTGCATTCATCCTCTATTCAAGTATAATTCCCCATGTCAAATGTGATGAATATTGAATTCAATTGCTACACATTCTTAATTCTAGGTGTGCATTCAAGAGAAATCCTAAAAATGCTCCCTAGCTTGGGCCTCATCAATTTCTTTGATCTAATTCCAAATATCCTCTACTTTCATTTGGTTATGATAATCCCCCACCCCCACTCCCACCCCCTGATCACTTCCACCCCTCTATCATTTCCATCATTAGTTAAGTTCCTTGCATCCAAATTGTTTCCTGCAATTCTTTGTAGTCACTACCTTCTACTTTCCTATCATCCGTAGGGAGCATTAGTACTGTATTTTCCAACATATTCTTGGGAGCCTATTGATCTCTAAGCCATGTCCCCTAACAACCTTAAAATTTAGTTCTAGTGCCTTTCAAGCTTAACTTCATTTTAACTAGATATGCCCTACTATGTGGCAAGTGTGACAAAGCATTAGTAGTCATTTGTAATCAATGTCCTTAAAGAATCCCCGAGAAGATTTATTTTTAAATTGGTCAGAATGGCCTTCAAACACCCACCTTTACATATGTTTAACACAATATGTGATATTTCTATCCTCACAAGATGTGACAGTTCTATCGTCAACTCAACAGGTGAACTAGCCCCATCATGAATTACCTCCCTTTTAGTGCATCCGAGTTTGCATGCTCAGGATGAACATGGGTGCCCATTTGCATGGGTAAAGCATTTGAAAAAAAAAAGCCTTGAGCCCCTTTTGAGGATTGTGTTCACGTCTTCTTCTATGAATCAGTAAAAAGAAGCCTTCAAAAGCCAACAAAATTCTTTATTGTTTCTTCATTTCTAGGAAATCTGTAAAACAAAATTGACTTAGGATTATATTCCTTCGAATCAACCAACTAGAGCACGCATATATAGCCTATTTGTTAGGGCTCTAACTCCGTGTCAATGTCTAACCTTACCATTTTATCAGATTGTGTGATCTTCCAGGGTAACTCTATGTTGCCACTAGCGACATTTGTCCTTCCAAAATCCTGCAAAGGTGATGATTCACTCGTTGGTTTATATTTGGCTTTATGTTATTAAGCTTAGATTTTTGCAATCACATTGACATATCAGCCTTTAGATGGTTAATAATAAGTCAAATCATATACAATTATCCTAGCAATGCAATGTTGCATTTAATAATAATAGTAAAATGTAAAAACATTTATGATATATTGTACTCGATAGAACAATTACAAATATAAAATTGGACAACTACGTGTAACTTGCTGATCTTCGATGGGACAATTAAATATGTACATAATGAATCTAGAGCCGATCCCTTTGCAACCTATGGTAACCCTCAAAAAGATGTTTCAATTAATCAGATATCAAAGTAAATAGAAAAGAGAAATAGATAACATAAAAATAAGTTACTAATTGCTTTCTGACTGTTCATGACACAAATTATATTAAATGATTTGGCGTAATTTTTAAGGATGTAGCGATTAAACTTATTTGGGATGTATTTTTAAGCACACACGTTTGCAATAGAAAACGCCTAAGCTCGATCTTCACCAGAAGAGACAAATAGCTTGCACTAGAGGAGTATCAGGATGGGCATCAAACAGAGTTCGAAAAGCAAGACATAAATTTTGCCAGACAATATTTGCAAACCATAAAGGGATTTTTGAGGATAAGAGAAAAGCAAGACTACATCTTCGAACACAAATATTTAGCTATCAATGTGGACAGCCAAGATCAAGACATTAAAGCGTGACATCGACTAATTAATAAAGATACCAAAAATTGAATTCCTTAGCATGGAAGTAAACAACCAAGATCTATTTAGAACAACAAACATTGAATAAATTCATTTCCAATTATGTTATAGAGTACCAAGATCAATGTTGCAATAAATGAACCACCACAAACTAAGCAATATACATCTGAGTCGCGAGACCAAGGGAAAGACTCAAACACCAACAGATAGTAAACAAGACCATCCAGCAGTAAGAAACAGAGGAGAAAACTGATGGACCATCATACGACAAAATGTAGGAAACGTATTATATAAAATTGTCTCTGTTCATTTACGGTGAAGATTATAAAACACAAAAAATACATAGAAGTTTGTCTGACTAATTGCCTCCATCCACACGTGGCAAAGATTTTAGAAACAAAAATGGGTGGAGATCGACTTAATAAACAAAGTTGAAGAACATAAGGTCATACAGGGAATGTCTAAGGAATATTTTATGATTTTATCTTATGAACTATTTGTTTTTAATCAAATGACTATATGATAACAAATACAAACAAATAAAAGGTCCAATATCATGAATGGCAAAGTTCAAAAAAACAAACATAGATGGGCATCGACTTCACATACACAAACTTTGAAGAACACATCAACAAACAGGGGTAACTGGGGCATTTAAGATTTTATCATTTATCAACTACCTGTTTTTAAGCAAATGACTATTATAACAAATACAAACAAATAAACGGTGTAATCAACCATTGTGAAAGCATGGAACAATACAAGACATGTACACCATAATAAAGGAGCTAAACCAAACCACCAAAATTTTAAAACCACAATAAACTTAGAACGAAGCAGCCAATCACAAATAATTAAATAAATTACCAAGATAGTAGAATTCTAACTCAAAAGAAAATCACCACCTCACCAAAAACACTTTGTGCATTATAGATATAATGTATTATTGATGTGGGAAATGAATTCAAAATACAAATTACTTTTAGATATGCCTGTAATCCCATTTATTAAAATTCAAAAACTAATTTAATTAATGAAAATTTTGTTTATCATAAGCCTTTTCTATATTGCTACCAACTAGATATAGGATTGATCCATTAGCCAATAAATTGGACCTTTCCCATTTCTATTCCCTCTCATAAATGTTTTTTTTCTATGGGAGAACTAATTTTATTGCCTTTTAACTCTCTAGGTGTTATGTGTTTGAAACTTTTGCAAGATTACAAGGGTGCTTTCCTAAACATAAGTTACACTCAAGAATGAACAGTGATCAGATGTTGACTAGCCCGAGTTTCCATCCCATGACATAGATGAAGTGGAGCAACAATCCTTTTTTAGTGTGTAATACCCCAACATGAAAGCACAGTTACACCATTGCTTATTAAATACCTCAACTCCATAAGCACCCTTATGTTCACTATTATACTACAGAGCCCTCATTAATAGGAAGCGTGACCTTGATTTACAGGAATACACATGCTTGTACTCCCATAAGATGTTCAATGGTTGCATATTTTTAACAGCACAAGTAAACTGGTTACATCTTATTCTTGCCAATCACTTACAGAGTTCAGAGAATGATCCTTGAATGCACTCCATTTTTTATACAATGTCAGTTGGGCAACCTTCTGCTGGGCACTCTTACAGTATAGAAAGACAAACCCCCAATACCATTCTATACTAAACTGATACGAATTCAACTACTTATAGCTGATTGTAATCATACGAAGGATAAGATATTGACAGCAACCTGCTACTGTGGTATTTTCTTACGAGTATGGTGCAAACACATACATTTGATGCATACTAGCCAAAATAGAACTAACATGACTGTTCAGAACTAAAAAATTATAAAGAAGAAATCATGAAGAAATGCAAGTTTGCATAGATTGACATGAAAACATGAAAAAATAATGTTAGGGCAGTAAATGGCAGCTTTGTTGTAAATATAGTGATATGCCTTGAAGCTTCCCAATAAGAAGAATTTACATAGATTGAACTTCCAACAAACTCTTAAAAACTAATATAACCGCTAAGATATGAAGAAATGGCATATCCATCAATATCTATTGCTGAGCAAAGTGATAACATTACCATCTCATAAATATTAGCTAAGTGATAACATTACCATCTCATAAATATTAGAAGGTTAGAGATTGACAAACTTCATTTAATCCTTTGTAATGCCACTTAAAATTGAAATGTAAATAACATACCATACCCTCTGGGGGGCAAGGTTATATTGATTTGAACCAATAAGGTGTAGGGCACATGACAAACATATCACCCAAAATTGGTTTAAAAGAATATAGTGAATAAACAGATCCCAGTGACAAATACAGGGCCTCTGACTGAGTCATACTGTGTGGTCGGTACCATCCAAAAGCAATCAAAATCATACTGAAAATAATGTGTTCAGCAGGTGTTGCAATTTTCACTTCAAGCAATTGTATAATACTGAATTTTAAAATTAAAAAGAAAAATAAGAATAATGACAGCAAGACAGCCAAATTAGATAGCACCATCAGGAATTTACATGAATTTCAGCATATTTTAGCTGGCAATGACTCTTTAATAAATGAACTTTACTACAAAAAAACGTGAATTTGACTAGCCTAGCAGAATGAAAAGTGAGTGAAAATGGACACACTTGCCATGCTATGGAAAAGGTGCTTAGTTTGGACCCAAAATACTCCAGACAATATAACCCACCTTACTACAACATACCTCAAAAAAACATAATTACCTAGTCCTGAACATTTGGTAGGTTCAACTGAAGGTAGGTTTCCCAAAGCTTGGGATTTCAGAATGTAGTCAAAAGTTCACAACCATGGAACGTATAGAATTCTTTGTATCCCTATGTATCAACATAAAAAATAATGGCTAATAATCACAAAACAAAACTATATGTAGGAGTTTAAGGACCGTTGTTGGGTAGAGTCCTGAGCATTTGGTAGGTTCAACTTAAGGTAGTGGTACATTCAACTGATGGTAGGTTTCCCAAAGCTTGGGATTTCAGAATGTAATCGATGGTTCACAACCATGGAACGTATAAAACTCTTTGTATCCCTATATGTAACATAAAAAAATAATGGCTATATATAATCACAACATGAAACTATATGTAGGAGTTTAATGAGAACTGTCGGGTAGCAAGTTTGAAAGAGTTTCATATCACTTGCCAGGTGCTCCACTCCAGCCTGAGCCTTAACCTGAACCTGCACTATTCAAATGACCTGAATAAAGAGATGGAGTCAGGTGCAAGTACCAGTAACTTTGGTGGAACAAGTGCCCGTGAAGAATGGTAGGACATATATGTTTTCTTAATGGAGATAGTCTTACACCTAAAGCCAAAAGAATGGCTGTGTTAGGCAGCGCAACAATTGTTGACCAACAACCCTTGATGACCAAAAATAAAAAGCACCTCCTTTGAAGAATGATGTGTGGAGGTGTTGACCAACAGCAAGTAATAGAAAATGAAACCTTGATATTGGAACTTCTATGATACAGAACTGACCTTGGAGGATGAAAATAGAAGTCAAGCCACTTCTCAATGTTTCAGAGTCAACATTAATGTAAAACACGAATAGGTGAACTTTGAACGGGTTAATTCCAACTTGTTCAACCAACCAGAAAAAACTTGGTTGAACCTTGTCAGTATGCAAACAACACCCAAGGGAAGCAAACATTTAGTATCTGAAACCACAGACCAAAACCATACAAAACCAGTGCATTAAATATTTACAACTATGAGATATGCTCTATAAACAGAAATATTTCTATATTTTTGCCGAAGATACAGAAACAAGGCAAGCAAGAAATATGCTAAAGAGAGAAGAAAAAAGAAAATAATACTTAGATTGTCTTAATGTGTACTTCCAGGAAGATTATATGGACTGAAATTCTGTATGCCTATTTTAGTATCAACAGATTCTACTGCCTTTTCAAGCACTATATCTGGATTTTCTGAGTTTTCATCCTGCTGAATTCTAGCCTCAGCATACTTAATCTCCACTAGATTATTTGGATCTGTGAATCCTAAACTGACAGTATTCAAATCCGCACCATCACATCTTTCACTACATTCACTCACCTCAACAGTTTCTGAGTTGTGCATCTTACAATCAGATTCTGCTTCTACTTCACACATCCTCACTGACTCTGTGTGTACACCCACAGAAAAGTCAACAAATGCACTGGCCTTACCTGACTCAGAAATCATTGCACAGTTTTCAACTGCTGCAGAATTGTCCTTGGGTGACTTTTCAATGCCTATGAGATCAGTCTTCCCCACATATTTACTTGAGACACTCTTCTCCTCCATATTCTCTATAAGTACACTTTCTTTTGCCTCATATGAAACTTTAATAGATTCTTCCAGTACAATTGGATCAACATAATCCACTTGTTCTTCTGCAAAATTCATTGCATTGTTAGAATCTACCAGATCTTTAAAGAAATGCACAGAATTGATACCATAGGCAGGTTCTTCCAGCAAAACAGGAGCATCAACGACAGTAATTGATTCTTCTGACAAACCCAAAGGACTATGTCCAGCCAACAGTTCCAAGCTTGCAACATCATCTGTAGGTTCTACAGGAAAACCTCTGGCATTGACAGCTTCAACAGGTTGTGAGCATCTCATGTTATCATCATCATCCAAAAGAGGTAAATTGCCCACACCATTCACATTCACAACTGGATCTTTAACATTAGAACCTCCACTCAAAATATTCCCTTTTGCATCCTCCTCAAGAGCCATATCAAGGTAATCTTGGCTTGTTTGCAACTGGTTGTTCACATCATAGTCTCCTTGACTTGTTTGCAACTCCACAGCTGAAGCTAAACCTTTAAATGTGTTTTCAGGTGCTATTGCCACAACAACAGCGGCATTTGTTTTATCATGCAAATTAGTACAAAGAGGCTCTTCTTTACTGCTTTCAAATGCCACAGTTACCTTGTGAACACCCCCCATGCTCAGGTTTGAATGAGAATTGGCAGCAGGCTGTACTTTAGTTTCCCCAGTAGCATTTTTGTAGATTGCAAATGCTCTCTGCAAAAACAACAGTCAATCAAATAAACTGACACAGTTGAATCGAAAAGCATTCTCAATATCTTCATGGACTATGGAAAAATCATATCTTTATGGGCTATGGAAAAATCATGACTATGAGATAAAGAATCTATTGAGCTTCTTTATTCAATTTAATAGGACAGGTTATAACAGATACAAGCTCCTATTCACTCAAAAACTAATCTGATTTATACACCAACGCACTGACAACAAAATATAACTACTAATCAGTAAATTGACGAATTTTACCTCAAATACCTCCTTTGATAAGCTAGAGAAAATCATTGAATGCATGTTCAAACTTTGCAGAAGGGCCTCTGCATCTGTATTGACCTGCAATTATGACCAATAAAAGGAACTTTTATTATCCTGAAACAAACAAAAAAAATAGCATGCCCAAAAGGGAATTTAAAATGCCTGCATTCAAATGTGAACATTGTTGTTTATATCAAATGACCCTCATATCATTTAAAAAGAACACTTATCAACAGTTAGCAAAGAATATTTTAGGAATTGTCACCTCTAATTGAAAATTCTTAGTTGCATCCTCATTGAGCCCATCCTTTAAGATAGTCTCACCATTAGAGATTATATTCTCTCTCGAATCCAACATGTCAGCACACTCGTTGTATAGCTCTGGACCTGCCAATTCTGCAGATATATCTAACTTGGACAGATACACAGACCTTCTGTCACACTTGTTCTTATTTTGTTTCCGTATATCAGAAGCCAAAATACTGCATTGATTCTCTTTCATAACCTTGGGTGGGCTTTCATCAGATCTTTTAATCTCAATGCTTTCAGTTGGAGATCTCTCCCTTCTTATCTTCTCAAGACGACCTCGAGGAATTTGAGGCCCTCCCCAAGCTTCATCAGTCTCCCTTGGGTTGGCTTTCCACATATCCATTGCCCGATCCCAGCTCCGGGCACTGACTCCTTGCCCAATTTGATCTCGATCAGATCGTCCATAAGCATGGGATTCTTCTCCATATGACCCTGGCCCTTCCCATCCATGTAAGGGAACCTGAATATGAGGACCACAGACATCATCAGTTTGTCTTTGCCACCCATGAGTACGATTGTGACCTGGAAAGGCATCTCCCCCATCTCGTACATGATAGCGAACATTTCCCATATCTGCAGATGGCCTTACTCCAAACATGGGTGGACCTGGAAATTGCTGTCCAATGTTGAGGAATGGTCCATGTGGATGACCTCCAATGTGATGTTGAAATGGAAGGAACATATTAGCTGGTCCCTGTCCCTGACCATGAGAATTCCAATTACCAACACCTTTCCAAACATCTACTTGTCCTGATCCTCCCATGACCTCTCCTCTTTTGAAATGACCACTAATTTGACGATCAGTCCTTCGCTGATCTCTAGATGATTGTGCCTCATCGAAGCCAGAGCTTGATGAACCAAGAATAGCAGGATTATCAATGCCAGGCCTAAATGGTGGAGGAGGGGGAAGCAGGCCGGAGGCTCTACCTGTCAAAGATGGCACTTGTGGTCTTATTGAACTATCCATTGGCCTATTCATTGGAGTAGGATGAACTGTCCAATCTGACCTACTAGAAGATCCCTCTTCTAATCTACGGCTTTTAGAAGGCCTCTCATATGAAGCTGAATTGCCCCCAGAAAGCATCCGCCTTGAATCTTGGGTACTACCAACTCTACTATAAGGGACCCTGGAAGAATCATCAACAGAAGAATTATTCATCTGAGAATCATGAACCCTTTCTGTACTCGGAGATCTTCTATGATCTTCAGTACTTTTATATGAACCCAGAGGCTCTCTGGACACTATTTCATCTGGAACAGACAGTTGCTTGTCTCTATCAGAAGCATTAGAATAATATGAGCTTCTGTTGCGCATTCCACCTGCACCACTCACATTATTTACAGTTTCAAACTTGTTTTTATGAACTGTTTTGTCATATGACAAAGAATGTCCCTGTTCTTGAACATGCGAAGATGGAGATTTCCGTGTCAAATTAAAAGGAGACAGCCTTCCATTGTTCTTGGGTGAACTCTCAATATGACTTAAAACTGGAGATGTTCTACCCTCATAAGCAGAAGATTTAGCACTTCCAAGAGGAGATTCATCTCTATGGTTCTCCAACTTCTTATCACTTTTATTCTTACTGTGCAAAAGACCAGGTTCTCTAGAATGGCTGGTAAGCTGCTCCACATTCTTTGACAATTGTTCTGACTGCTTGAATTTCAATCTGCAAAAACAACAAAAACATTAGACCTACAGAAATGTACGAAACTGGAACAATCCTGCCTACTTACAAAAAAGTAGATTCAGTTAAAAGTTAAAGTGGCATATGACATAAAGAAATTAAAGTATTAATTCATGTAAGGATGTACTGCAGGCACACTACCAAACTGCTTTCTCTAGGCTCCGTAGCCCAATGTATACATAAGTCACTTTAATAAAGCAGTATCTCAAGACATTATATCAAGATTGCATGTAGTAGCAATGAATCAGAATATAAAGAACAGGGGAACTGTTACAGGAAAAAAGTGATGTATAGGATTGGACATTTAAGATACTTCAGAAAACAGGACACATGAAAAAGATTTAAAATGCCAAAATCAGTTAAGCTTGTCACAATGTCAACTTATTTTCTAAAAGCGTATACATGAGGAAACTATTATTACCCAATGCACAACTGAAAAACTAGCACAGTTAACCCAAATAAATTCTTAACAAAATCTGCTGTATGTTAAAATGCTTCCAAGCAGCCTATCACAATATCAATTGCAAAGAGTTTCTACCAGAGCTTCAGGCCATCATATAAATGGAATATCCAACATGTATTTATTTTGAAGAGTTTGCTGCTGTTAAACTATGTTCTTATATGAAGTGATCAAATTCCTTACATATTAAAGAGAACCAAATATAGCGTGCACATATACACATCATTTATTTAATTCTTTTACATGTCTAGGCAGTGAAAGGAGACTTAAATTAAGTCATGACAGCATATTTTCTTAACGGCATATCATAAATATCACCTTCAATGGGAAGTTTCTTGCTATATCTCAAACGAAACTACTAACATTAAGCAAAAATGAAACTCTCTTCAAGCCACATTTTCCAGAAAGTTCCACTACAATAGGGCAATGTAAACTAAGTTTTGTTATTAAAGAATTATGCTCACAAAGATAGAATGATATAGTCATAAAAGACCTAGCCATGCTATTTTATAAACAATCCTACAAAAAAATTCCAAACGAATAAGGTTTTCATAAGATGAATTGGCAGCTGCTATAGCTATCGCTTAATCATGATACATTTTCAGATGAACATAATTGAGCAGTAGTTCAAAGCGTGCATGTGTATTTGATGTGATCACCAGATTCAAAGGATTACAAATTCAATAAGAAAGAAAGAAATTATATGTATGTCCATGGATGACCAAAAGTAGGTCAATGGGACTTAAGGGTACACCAGTTTACAAAGAAAGTCCTAGGAGGAGAATCCTAGAGAGGACCCACAAAGTAGAAGAGCCAAAAACAAAATACAAAGCAGCAGGGTACCGCCGACAGAGAAACAAACCATGGACCATTTGGTGGTCACATATGAAATACTTTAACAAGAATTGTAATTAATTACTGCGTTAAGTCAAACTACAAATGAAGAACAAGTTTTCTATATCAAAAAAGCACGTGAATTCATTGTTCCCATTAATCATAGTAATGTAATAAACCCCTTGGTATCAGCAGACTGAGCTCCAAAAATACCATTCATCTTTTCCAACTGAACTGTTAATATTCCATAACCAGTACCAACCATTTTAAAGGATGGCTGAAACAGTATGAAGCAAGAAAAAGTCCTGAAGGTCATTTTTTAATGCCATGAACAATTGGACCTAACACAAAACCATCAAACATGGTATTTCAACTGACGACCTCTTCAGCATGCCAAAGTTTTTTCCCCATGTTATTTTGTATATTACAAACCATAACAGCACAGCTTACTACTTCAAATGCAGCAAATAAGAACAAATTACATCAAAACCTGTAAGATTTAACCCTTGCCTACTAGAAATTTGGTAAAATTAATGTTATTCTCAAATAGCAATTTAGTATAAAACAGTTCAAATTAAAAAAATTAAAAATAAACATTTTTGAGATTATAAATTACTTTTAAAAGTGGTTTAAACACAAACCCAATTACTTCAGTGGACATGTTACAATATTATTTGTGCCATACATCCCATTGTTTACTTCTAGTTTTTAAACATACAAATGATATGTCTTCAACAGAAAACCTGGAAGGTTTGGATATTTAATGCTTGTGGACACCATGCCACAATATGAAAACATCTATTGAACATGAAGCAAGAATGCATTCTTTCTCCTCTTTTGGAGTTCAAGTTGGCATTAAATCCGATGTTTGCCCCTGCCCTGGCATACCTGCATCCATAATAGGGAGAACTACGATAAAACTAACACACACAAGGGCACCCCACACCCAAAGGACAAACTACACCTGCAAATGCAAAAGCAGGAAATACTTCACCAAGTCAATAATTTCATATGAAAATGGATGCATACAGAAATTAGACAAGAAAGCATATTTGTAATAAGAATAGATTATGAGAAACTAACCTCTCTTCAAGTGCTATGTAAGCCATGGGTCCTAATGTTGTCCCTTTACCTAACAAAGTGTAAAGCATCCTAAGGACATTGGACTACAACAAAATATTATGGAATATGAACTTTATAGCTGAACAGCTCATCACTCTATAATGAACTTGTGTCCAAGTATTCAACATGCCCTTCCCCTTGAAGAGTTTTACCCAAGGAGGATTCCTCACTAAAGCCTAAAATATGTTGTATGATAGCTCACAAAATATGGCAAGATGTCTTACAATCTGAAAAATACATAAAATTGAAAAAAATTAAATGCTTTAAGTTAACCTGCCATTTGTCCTGAAAATTTCAGTATTCCAAAAAGCACGAGATTCAGTATGGAGAGTAAATTGAAGTGTAGAAAGGTGATGGAAACATAGACTCTCGCCTTTTCCATTTGTCAGTGAGCTTCTTTCTGACAATGGTGACTCATTCTAAAGATTGAGATGTTAATACATCTCTTATAGTAAATCAGAAAGTGATTGTTCAATTCTGGAGGTGTGCGCATTCCACCTAATGGTTTGAATTGTTTTTCCTTCTGTATACTAACGCGTCTTCCTCTTCTTTGCCTTCTAAGTAAGATAGTGGAGGGTAATCCCCTGGGCCAAATTTCAGTTTTGCTACTAAAGATAGTGGAGGGTAATCCCCTGGACCAAATTTCAGTTTTGCTACTACACTAACTGTAGAAAATCTCCTTCAAGCTCAACATTCTTCTTCCTCTTGCAGCTCTTTCATCAGTTTCTCAATCTCTTCTTCGTTTTAGTTTGGTTCTTGCTCCCCTTCTACTCATGAAAACTGAAACTGTTAGAAGTACAGTTCTTGTGCAATATGAGAATACTGCTTCTGCAATACTTATAGAAAAAGCTTTTTCCTTTCATAATATACTCGACTCGTGAAATCTTCTCTATCACAGTCCATGTTAACTAGACTTGTATCATTTGTTCTTGCTAAGGGACTCCTGCAATACCAGTTTCAGCTCTTCAGCTGTTTCCACACTTTTAACCCCATAATCCAATCTGCAACAAAGTTTTGACACTGCCCATCACATATTTGCATACACATGAGAGATGCACTTGCTTATCCAGATAATGATGGAGAAAGACTTCTCCAAATTGACTTGATATAAGGATAGAGAGACATGTGGGGAGAACCCCTATTAGAATTAAGAGCAGACTATGCAACTGTAACCACTGCTCAAGGATTATGTGGGCCCAATGTCATGTAAGTGGCCCCTTGGAATAATTGGTGATCAAATGAATCTTAAGGGACACTAACATTCCACCAAGGCTAAGATATAGAAATCCAACATGGAAAAAAGTGGTAGTCACTGGGAGCTGCTTTTCATCCCTTCACATGTTTGCGTGATATGCACAGTACATGGCTCCAACTAAGGTAGAGGTATCATCAAACAATACAAACAGTAAATCCAATAATTAATGGAATTCTGAATCATAATTATGGCTTTTAAAGTTTAAACTAATATTGATTTCTATGGTGATCTCCACCATCATATATCAAGAAAATAAAAGTTATGAAGGTAAATCGTTGGTCGATGCCTTTTGTTGAGGACAATTTGCAAAGAAGCAGAAAGTGACAAACACACTAGATTATCACAAGAATGAACAGACAGTCTTTAGTGGACGCACAAACCATATCACTGGCCCCACACCCCTCTATCTTTACTAGGTAACCGAACAAACACTATATTTATTGTAAAAAGTATGTTCATAAGTTCATAACTGACAAAAGCTATGTCACAAGGTTTGTGTTTGTGTTCATGTTCAGTAAAGATAAATTTTGATTCAAGTTTGACAAAGATAAAATTCGCCAAAAAAGAATTGTCATTAAATTTGACTAATAAAGTACTATTACATTAAATTTAAATAAATTATAATAAATTTAAATATATATATATATATATATATATATATATATATTATTAATTTAAATATTGTAAATATTAAATGCGTTAACTTTAATATGTTGAATATATTAATAATTAAAAATCTAAATTAAATATTTTAAAACATTAAACTTTAATGTGTTAATTTTAATATTAAAAGGATTAAAAGAAGATTAAAAAATCAATTCATTTTTTACAAAAAAAATTATAAAATTAAAAACAAACATTAAGTCAATACATTTGTGTTTTGTTTTGTTTTTTGTGTGAGCTGATGATTCACAGAGACTTGTCAAACTGGAATACTGTTTTAAATTTATTTGCCATTTTTCTGTGCAAAGTGGTGGATATATGCGAAGTGATTGGCAATAAAAGCTACCGATTCCTCATCAGCTTCTGCAACATGGCTACTTACATTCTTTGACAGGGCATTGACAGCGAGTTGAAAGGAGCCTCAAAACAGATCAATTGTCTGCAACAGCAAGCAACCCCCCATGTCTGGAACAGTGATCTGCCACCAAGTCAAGACTAACACTAAACACTGAACTGTCAAGTGTCAAGTGTCAATGGCTCTAACAGTAAACAATTAAAACTTTTGCACTCTCACAACACTAAGACTTGCACGGCTAAGACTCACAGACCCACAAAATAGCAATGAAGGAAACATGTCAAGAATGTTGTTTTCATAGGAAAAATGCAACAAAAACCTAATAAAATGCTCTCAGCCCCTTTCCATACAAATTTCAGGGCGAACTGAAATGGTTTTTTAGGGTTTTTTTAATTTCATCAAATTTCAAGTTTGATTGATTAAACTTAGCGAGCCCTATGACACGGGTGACAAAACTGCCTTGTATAAAGTACTGTCACAAAAGTGACCAGACAAGCTTTGGTGAATGCACAACCCCTATTCCTTCTCTATCTCTATCAGGTATCCCAACTAATACTATATTTACAGTAAAAAGCATGTTATCAGAGACAAGAATACTTTGTAGAAAATTTTATCACAAGAGAGACCAGACAAACTTTAGAGGATACACATCCCCTATCCTTCCTCTATCTCTACTAAGCATCCCAATAAACGCTATTTAATGTAAAAAGTATGGTCATCAGAGACAAGAATGCATTGTACTCAAGAGACATAAGTAATGATTCCCATCCATATGAATAAATTCAGGGGCAGATAGAAAGTGGTTCTAAAAATTGAAGAAAGATAGGATTTTAACAGAGAGAGTCACTTTACCACAAGTTGTTACCCAGCATAAATTTAAAGGTTGAAATCATCTTTGAAAATTGCTCTCAAAAAACTGAATTTTATAATTCATTAGTTGCCAAGTTGCACCTAATCAGAGAAGCCAATAGACATGAATATTGCCTGAGCACAAGAAAACAATTAAAGATATTAACAAGAAAGGGATTAGAGTATACACTTATGTTACCAAGGGTGAGGATGGCAATCCTATATTCTCCAATGTCCCAAATGCTTGGAGGCATAAGGAAACACACCTGACTTATGTGGGGATGCATGAGCAATGCTTATGAAACATTCTTGGCATGATCAAGGGACATTCTCTGAGTCCAGATTTACCAGATCCTTCTGTTTTTACTCCCGAGAACATCATGGGTGTGTGGATTCAAGAAATTATCACAGATGATTGGGTGTGTGGATTCAAGAAATTATCACAGATGATTTTTCTTTCCAAGAAACACCTCCAGATCCCCTGCAGGGAATGGCTGTGTTTCCTGCAGGGGGGTGGGCGGTATTTCCTAACAGGAAACACGCCTAGCAGCAAACTAATATAACTCAAAAAAAGGAAGCTTGACAATGCATTCTGATTAACAGAAACCAAATACCATGTAGGAGCATAACAATAAAATCTGAAATTCTGCTAACTGGTAATCCTAATTTTGGGATCACCAAACACCACACAACAAGCATTCACATAGAACTCATCCTTAATACTCACTATGTGACAAATCAATCATGTTTACCCGTAAAATCTCAAACCTGTAAATCTTTTCTATAGTTTTTCTTGTCATGTATTCATTATTTCCCAAAATTCTTCCAGGTAAGGGTAATAGTAATACTCACTCTTTCACCACCAAAATCTGACACTGTCTACTGTGCATATAATTTCAATTTTGCAGTTTTGTTAGCTGAAACCATGTTGTGATGTCTATTTACATGTCCAGAAAGAGGGTGGCAAGGCACAAGGAGGTGCAACTGCTTAACGCATAAATGCAACTCTAGGATACTTAAATAAAGCATTATGCTGGAAAGACTCAAATGTTATTAAGGAGATGATAAAACTAGAACAGAAAGAGACTCATGCCACAAGGTAAAAATAAATTTTAAAAAAATACAAAATAAAAAAGCCTGGGAGAGAATGGAATACAAATCATAAAAATGGCAGAAACCAGGGAAAGTGGAGGAAGAAAAACTATTATGACCCAATGCACACTATGTTATTATCAAAATCAATAGATACAAAATGCCAAAGTAGATCTGGATCAAAGCCATAATTGAAAGTTGCAACATAAAAGAAGTGGAAGCAGATGAGAGAATCTCAGTGAAGAGATTCATCAGAGAAAACATGATAAGACTCAAATTAGCACATAGAGCCTAGAATCTCAAATCCTTAATGTTCTGATACTGTCATGACACAGCCAACAACCATCCAGATGGAGACCACATTTTCTATTATTGTCAACTCATTCACAGACACAATTTCCTCTGTTTTGTAATAATAAGGTTTTGTATGATGGTAACGATTTATAGACTCAAGCAATCAGATGATGGCATACAACAATGAGAAAACCCATAGGAAACAAGCTCCCTGGCTCTCATTTTTTCTGCCTCAGCACAAGAAAGAGATGAATCAAACAAGCATGGAAATTGTAAGGAAAAGAAATGAATATGTAACATAGTTCGAAGGGCCACTTTTCAAGTCAACCACTGTCTTTGGTAAGCCAACTAACACATATGAAAGGCCACCGCAGTTCTTAATTTAAGAATGCTACTCTTGGAAAACTGCTAAATAAACCTCTGTCTCTATTTTGGAGATTCTCAATGACATTCAAAAATAAAGATAGATTTATGAAGTTAGTTATTCGAAAGCAAAAAATAAGGACTGATCCTTACCCAAGATAAGAAAAAAAGAATTGGTAAATTCTATCACTGCAAAAAACTTGGTTCATTTTATTTTAAAAGCCTCACCTAGTCAATAATTACAAGTTTCAAACCATGGGTTGCATTCTCTACAGATTTTTCCAATGCACAAATCTAGATCTTCTCCCAACAAAAATATACATTTTCCCAAATTCCCACCCATTGTGAAGTATGGTATTTTACAAATTAAAAAAAATTGACAGTAAGTGTAATTTGATCAACTAACATAATCTTTTTAATTTATCATCCATGACTTTTATCATGCCAATTCCTTCCATGGAAGCCATATTCCTCAGATATGTTAGTTATGCTAAAAGCAATGTGTTTGCATTTAGCTTTCATTTATCATAAATTTCATGGATGTACAAGATCTTTCTGTATAATTGTTCATTTGTTTAAAACCTGTCACTTTCTTGTAGAGTGTATGGGTTTCCAATTTATAATTTTTTAATATTGACAAATTCATCTGAACCTTCAGATCATAGTTGCAAATTCAGGTTTACCAAGGCAGGTACCATAGCATGATCAGAATACTCAGGCATACTTGGGAACACAAAACATTGGAAGGAAAAAAGAAGCTTTGTAGTGCAGGAAAAAGACACTCCAGTGTATGGTAACAAAACCCCCAATGTATGGCAAGTACCACAAGTATTGACTGATCAGAACTTGGGTTGGAGAGGTATAGTCAGTAATAGATCAACTTTTGGCATTCTTGAAAGACTCTTGGGTCATATTTACCAAGGCAGGTGATGTAGCATGGTCATACTACTCAAGCGTACTTGGGAATACTGAAAATTTTAAGGAAAGAAAAAGCTTTCTAGTGCAGGAGAAAATACTCCAATGTATGGCAACAATACCCCCAATGTATGGCAACTACCCCAAGCATTGACTGATCAAAACTTGAGCTGATAAGGTATAGTGGGTGATGGATCTAACTTTTGGCACACTTGAAAAAATCTTGGGTAATATTCACAAGTATTTAACTATGTTTTAGATATGGAATTATAGTTTGTTATAGAAATTGCCTAGTTTATATAGTACTATGTTCATTTACAAATATTTATTCAACTTCTCACAAAAAACTATATGTTGATCTAGATTTTACCTATATGCTGCAATTTTCAAGTTGTCTATTATTACCAATTTTGTTGTAATTTCAAATAAATGCATTGAAATTACTTTTTGCTATTTCAAATGACTCTTCTTGATCTCAGATTCACTTCCCAGTTACAGAATTTTGATCTTAACCAATTATGTTTGGTTGACCCCATAACAAAACCAGTAACAAAATCGAGGCCACAAATTGTAAGGACATAACAAGTTAAGACAATACAACAGAACACAAATGCAGAAAACAGGCAATCTGACTGTCGGATGGCTTAGGAACTACAATGAATTACAAACTAATAAACAAAAGCAAGGAAAGTAACTCAGAAATGTATATTGTTGCATAAAAAGAAAATAAGCAAAAGGTAGCCTAAGATATAAGTAACAGAGATCTGTGAATGATGAAAAAAGGTTCTGTTGGTTACTGGTGCAACTTTGGTGCCTATTAATGGCTGAAATGCCTCCAAGTTTACAAATCTCAAATGAATCTCAAAGTAACTAACTACTGAAGAATTTCCAACTAAATAGCTCAGCACCAAAAATGATCTCTGTCCCAAATATAAGTCAAAAATGCCTTCAATAATATGAACAAAGCAATCCATTCACTAAAATAGCAGCTTAGTGAAAGATGACCATGCATGTTAAAATTTGAAAACAAATGAATAGAGTATCTAGATTAAACAATACTATTCTAATGTCGTAAATAGAGGAAATGACAGTCAAAAGTAATTTACAAAGTATACTATTGTGAATTGATTAGATTATATTCTATCTTCAAGCCACATATTTAATAGAAAGTTCATCAAATTCGTTTTCATCAATGACAATCCTATGGCATGTTTCTCTTGTAATTCAATTCAGTAACTGAACGAAAAATTGATGATTTTGTGAGTTAAAGTACAGAGATAAGGGGATGTAAATAACAAGGAAAAAAAGTTAAAACCACAACAAAGGATTTTATGAGGATTTTAAAAATAACATGTAAAAAGCTCAATGCAGACAATTCCAATAGAAATGAAGTCATAATGCTGATTTATGGGTGTCCATGAAAGCTTAACAAGATTCCTAACTAAAAATGAGCAGATTGAAGGGCCATTCTAGCAAAATGATCCACATATTTTCTGCATTTTATATGACCCACATAACAGGTCAGAAAGCTCCTCTGCTCATTCTTGTACACAAATATTTAACAAACTTGATGTAAATTTCAAGATCCAAAGAATATTCATTATTTCTCATACGTGGCTCTTAAAGGATGATCTCTCCACCAGTACAAGCAGCTGTTGCATGCAATTTCCTATGATGAAAAAAGATTATTTTAATTGACCTTATTTGATGCAGAACATATTTCTGCCATTCTATTTACCTTGTCCGGAAGGAAAAGAAATGCTTCTACATCAGACGAGGGTAAAAAGGCACCAAATACATTTTGAGGAATGGCAAGGGAAAGAAATATTAGTCACACAAAGAAAAAAAATGATGGAAAGGAACAATCAACAGGGCCTTTCAACCAACAGAATACTGAAATCACATTTGAATTTAAAATCTCTAGGCAATATTTACTTCTTTGTGCTTCCTGCAGCTAAGAAGAAAAAACTAGAACCAGCAAATTAGAAATGCATGCAAAGAGCATTATTACCTGCGTTCTTCTCTGTGAATTTCTGAAACAAATTCATGGACCCTTTTAACCTTTTTATCAGTACAAGAATCACCTGCCTCAGAACTTGGAAGAGGCAACAATGAATTTTCATGGTCTCGATTAAAATCTTGATGACCTGTAATCAAACTTCTACAGTCACCTTCTGCAGAAGAAACTTTGTTTGCATGGGTCTTGGCTTCTCTAGATTCCTCACGAGCATGGCCTAGTCGGTTTTGGTTGTGATGATCTTTGTGTTGATTGAACAAATCATCAAAGTGAGAACTATAATCCCGGTCACTGTCACAATTCTTGTTTTCTTTATAGCGGCTTTCTGGCACCTTAGTTCCATCCCTTGAATGTTTGTTATCATATTTTTCAGTAGTTCGTTCTCGAGATAATCGCCAATCCCTATGCTTATTTTCTTGGTGCTTATCACCCTTTTGACGGTCCTCTATGTATTTCTCTTCCCTATACTTGTCATCTTTATTTCTATCATCCTTATGCCTATCATCTTTATATCGATCATCTCTTTGCTTCTCATCTTTATACCTGTCATCCTTTTTCCGTTCATCCCTGTAAAAACGCTTTCCTTCAAGATCCCTGTCATCATCACGCCACCTGTCCCTCTCACCAGACTCCTCTCTTCGTCGTCGCTGAATGCGATTTTCGAGTTCCTTCTCAAGTTCAATATTACGTACTTCCTCTTGCAGCTGCCACTCTGCAGGACAGCAGTATAACTCCATGAATTCTGTTTCAATAATAATTATCACTAAGAGGGCACGTGTAAAAACTGATATCTCTCTTTCTTTCTTTTTCGATAAGTATACTTGTCAAGGCCTCAACTAAGTATATAAAGATAAGAATTTTGCCTCTAAACCAGAAGCTAACAGCAACAATGTTAGCAGTGCCGGAAACAATGTACAAATCAAATAATCAATAGGTGATCATTAAATGCTTAACTATTTAGCAGTATAATGTTTCAAGTATTTACTCATTCTACAATCTATTACTTTGCATCCTCTGAGGCCTGATTTCAATTATAAAGTCACATGCAATAGGAAAAATAACAGAACAGATTTTGAAAGGAAAATAAGACAAGAAAGAATAAGCACCATCGAAAATGAAAGAATTCAGTAGTATATAAACTCCTGAATATCTTACTTCATAGAATTAGTTCCACATAAATAACTTTAAAAAAAATGCAATAGAATTACAAGACATGTATTTGAATGAAAAAGCATATAAAACAACTGTATCCATATACATATCTTAAAATGTTAACCTGTCAAAACCTCCAATCATTAATAAATGCAATAGAAATATTAAATAAATGAGAGACCTATACCTTCCACAATGTAGCTAGAACATTCAACATTTTACTCACCTCAACCTACACTGAATACCTATTGTATCTAAAACTACATGAAAGCCAAGGAAGATGGGAAATGTACTCTGCAGCATTCAGTGTTTCCTCAAAGCAAGATATATCTCAGTTTTTAAATTTTAATTTCTCTGAAGAAACTGATGAATCTCCATGCAGCTAAAATAAAACAAAACATTAAAAAGACAGCCTGCAAGCAATTTATTGTTTAGAGGCAACCATCATAATTCAATATATTTCCAGAAATATGTTTCAGAAAGATCCAGTGGGACAGTAATAAGCAAGTAAATGTGTTATCACCAGCACATGATGGAGGAGTTGTGCAAGGTGGCAGTGACAGCTTCTTCCTCTTCAAATAATATCCCTGCATTGGTGCATTTCAACTTGTAGAAAGCCAGATTAATGATCGCCAAACTGAAAGCAACTACATTTAGCTACTCCTTGGAAAAACTATTGAAGCAAAACACTTGCTCAAAATAGGTAGAATTGAGAACATAACAAAAAGCGCATGCTACAGCTAGATCAAGTTCCAAAAAAAGTCTGCCTCCAAGTTGAAATCAGCCAATGGTGATGATTATGACTTTTAACACCCTTTAGCCCAAACTGGTGTTTATGACCTATCAAAGTGCATATATTTAGATAGAATATTGTTTCAATGGTTGTTAAGATTTGTGATAAGTTCTCCTGTTTGACTGTCTTGATTTGAGGTTTCATGTACTAAATAATGATTGCAAATATCTAAGTAATTGAGCTTAATACTGTCCTAAAGGGGACAAATGAATAGAAAATGTGTTTCCATATAGTCATTGAATGACTCCATTTACAGTCTCACTGTAATCCTCATGTGAGTAGCCATACCATACCAGTTCAGTATTTTGTGAGTTCTTATTACACCAGAGTCTTGCCTTTGAGATTTTCACCGGTTCAAAACCTATCAGTAATTTTAGTTTGGATGTTTAATTCTAGATTTGCTCGCTTCTTTTAGCAACATATATTCATGAATATACTAATACATTAACCATCAATCCAAGACTTTTTGATTACCTTTTCTTAGCCATGATTGTTAGGTGATGTCAAGAAGTCCATCATGAATTACTCTAGAGAAGTTTACCTTAGCTTTTATCAGGAGAATAGAGTTGGGTGTATCATATTTAACCTAAAATTGAATTGTGCCAAACAGTTTTGGATTTGTTTGTGTTATATGTCTATATGAAAATTGTAATAAAACTATCTGTAGCATTACAAATCCTCAAAGCTACCAATCATCCAAAAAAAATAGGTAAAATTTGTATGTACCTAATCAAACTGATCAGTTAACCAATCTCTCAAAGATGGATCCACATTGAATAAAACAGCCAAGACATGACAAAACACAGTGTCACTGCATAGCCAAATGATTCCAACTTAAAACATGAAAAGCAGGGGTACACAGGGACACGTCCCTTGGGGTTTTGGCCCACGTACCCGTCCTGAGGATGTTCCGGGGATGGGGGACGCCTTGGGTATGTTTCCCCGGCGTCCCCAATATTTTTTTCCAACAGGGGACGTCTCTGATTTGCAGGGATGGTAAGGGAACGGTCGGTCATCCCCTGGACAGATAGGGGACACCCAGGCATCCCCCAACCATCCCGGGGATGGCTGGCCGTCCCCTTTTTTCTAGCAGCTTTTTACAATAAAAAAACTCTTCAAAATATTAAATGCTTATTTTTTTTAACTTTCTAAGTGGACCCCACACCCTCCCAACCCTAAAATGAAACATAAAACTTGCTTTCAAAGCCATTTGAATTCATTTTTACATTCCAAAAAAAAATTGCAGCTAAGAGGAAAGTGAGCAAGAGAAAGAGGAGGGTTTGAAGGAGCTGCTGGACAACAAAAACCAGCATTCAATAGCAAAAAAAGGAGAGCATTAAGGCAGCAACCAGCAAGAGAAGTGACTCAGACTCTCATACTCATACTCAAGTGGCAGTGACTCAGACTCTGAGTCTGATTTTGATGCAATGTTGGCAGATGCTGATTAGAGGCAGCCATCATACTTTCTATTACTATGTTTTTGACATTTGTGACTTTGTCATTTTGACATTTGTAGTGCAAACTTATAGCCTTTGGGCATTTTATTTTTAAAACTTTATATCATATGCACATTGACTATTTGACATGAATTATGGAAGCTATTAAGTAGTTGTAGTACTATTAATTTGTTCGACTCTCATCACTCATGTGAACTCTAGTGTTGTGTTTTACTAAGTACTTTAAATACTTTTGATTCTATAATGTATATGTCAATATGATTACATTTGCAACTTTACCAATGTTCATTGTTATCATTATTCAAATGAATATCTGAAATTTGAAATTTCCCTATATTTTTAAAATATATATATTATTCATATGCACATTGACTATTTGACATGAATTATGGAAGCAATTAAGTAGCTGTAGTACTATTAATATGTTCGACTCTCATCACTCATGTGAACTCTGTTGTTGTGTTTTACTAAGTACTTTTGATTCTATAATGTATATGTCAATATGATTACATTTGCAACTTTACCAATGTTCATTGTTATCATTATTCATATAAATATCTGAAATTTGAAATTTCCCTATATTTTTAAAATATATATATATAGCCGTCCCATTTGCCATCCCATGCCATCCCCAAAAATCCCCTAAAAAAATCCCATCCCCGAAAAGCGTCCCCCCCGTCCCGGAAACTCAGTGGAACATAGATGAAAAGTCAAAATCAAAGCTCAAATCAGGTTTCAGTGAAAATTTCCTATAACTTATCGGTAAGATAAATAAATAAAACATTCATAATACGAGTATGTCTACCCTAATCATTTCAGAGTTTCTCTGACTTTCTCAAGTATCAAGTTAAAGTGTAAACTTACTTGCCAACTTCAATTTTTCATCATTGCTTTGTTTTTGACCAGTTGCTTTGTTTTTGATCAGTTGCTTTGTTTTTGTTTCTACATGCAGAGCACTTGACAATGTAAAATCTGAGATATAAGAAAAGTACTTCTTAATGAAGATGTAAAATAAACTGCACAAGGATTTGAAAATGAAGACATTTCATACTGACAAGTGACTGTGAACAAAAGCCAATGTTATACTTATTGCAATCTTACCTAAACATGATAAGCATCTCATTCTCTATCAGAGTGAGGAGGATGAAGCAGTCATTCAACTGTATAGAATTTTCCAAGACACATGCACTAACCCCAACTCCTTATCCCTACTAATGTTCTTAAAGTACTTGTCAAATCCCTAGCTAGAATGAAATTCGGAATACATACTATACTTCTGCCAAAAGTTATCTAACATTGATGTGATCAATGCAAAACCAAATCATGTTAAGGTCGAGGTCAGAACTAAAGATAGAAGAGAATGATAAACACTAGACATAAAATCAGTCAATGAATTATGATAACAACAGAGTTCAGAGAAAATTATGGGTTAACGAAACATGGCATGGAAGAGCCATAAAAGAAATTTGGATTGGTAGAGAGCAACAATTTCAAACTTAATATGACATTTTTCACACTTACTATGACATTTACTATTGCATAAACTAAATGCAGCACACATTTCGTTCATGAAATGTTCACCCTTGTTTCTAAGGGGCAGTACAAGACTGTCTCATGAAACTCCAAGGCATAACAGACTCGAAAAAAGAAAAAAACTTCACGAATAGACCTCTAGTCTCAAATTGCCTACAAGACACCTTCACCATTCTGAGCAGCCTGCTATGCTCCAATTCTCTTTTAAGTATTATCAGGATTCAAGGCTTGCATGATTAGGTTAAACCATCCCAATTCCTAACTTAGGCACTAAACCTGCATGGCTACTTGGAAAAAAGATCTTTAAGGGCATAACTTGACGATTCCACCACAAATTTAAACAGCCATGGTGTTATATAATATCTGCCAAACAATACACCTTCACCATTCTGAGCAGCCTGCTATGCTCCAATTCTCTTTTAAGTATTATCAGGATTCAAGGCTTGCATAATTAGGTTAAACCATCCCAATTCCTAACTTAGGCACTAAACCTGCATGGCTACTTGGAAAAAAGATCTTTAAAGGCATAACTTGACGATTCCACCACAAATTTAAACAGCCATGGTGTTATATCATATCTGCCAAACAATACACCTTCACCATTCTGAGCAGCCTGCTATGCTCCAATTCTCTTTTAAGTAATATCAGGATTCAAGGCTTGCATAATTAGGTTAAACCATCCCAATTCCTAACTTAGGCACTAAACCTGCATGGCTACTTCGAAAAAATATCTTTAAGGGCATAACTTGACAATTCCACCACAAATTTAAACAGCCATGGTGTTATATCATATCTGCCAAACAATAAGACTCTGTTTCTAGTAATTTTTGATTTAGACAAATGATGGTACAGGTCAGTCTGGGTGTAAAAGACTAGAATTAACATCACCATAATTCATCAACTGCAAATGTGAGATAAGTGGAGGAAAATAATAGAAACAAGTATCTAGGAGTTGAAAAGGTAAGAGAAAACAGTCATTCCCTAATATAGTCAGCATATAGTATGAAAATATGAAAATCAAATTCTATCATGGTTGTGAATATTGCACTATAACTATTACCATATCAATCTAGAGAGTACAGACAATTATTCTACAACTTCTATAGGGTCAATACCCAAACCCCTCTATTTGAATTGACTCAAGCTGTATATAGTTTTGATTGTTCATACTTGTTGACACTACAAAATATGCTTAGAAACATATACTTGATTATCACAATATCAAAATGCATAAACGTTCCCTGCAGAAATATTGTTAGTAATTTCAAACTGACCATTTTCTTATCATTTATATCAAACATAACACAAATTTAAACAATAAACTTTTAAATTTCCTAAAGCTTCTTACCAAAGAAAAATTTCTAAAATATATACCATCAACAGTCACAAGACGGAAAAAAAAACAATGCCACATGGAGATAAAAGCAATATATTAATAAAAATGATGGAACAAATTTCATCAGTTTAAATAATTTAGACAACTCGAACTTTTCCTTTTGAAATTCACACATAGATCACCCTGCAAATATCAATTGCACTAACAGGTGGCAGATTACTCAACTACTCTCTGTTATCCTCACAGGCTCACCCTTTTCAGAAACTCTGCTATCAAACAACAACACTCATCAGTTACCTGTATTTTTCTGTTCTTGCTTGATCGATGACTCTTCCAGAAAGCCCTCATTCCTGTGACTTTCATAAGTCTTTGCAGGTCCAATCAAGGAATCAGTTGTCTTCTCTGGCTTGAAGTTGCGAACTTTTTTCTCTCGCTCAGATCCTCTTTGAACATCACGACTGGATGCCCCTGTCCCTTCATCTACCTCTTTGGATTCCTTTCTAGCTATGCCTTTGTCCCATCTCCCCTTTGTTCCAGACTTTGTCAGTTCCAATTTCCCAATGTTAAAAACCTCTGAATCCATCTTTACCGATGATTCCTCAGCCAATTTCAGAGAATTACCCGGATCAACAGCAGAATCCTGTGTTTCCTTCCTCTTGCTGCCCTTACTCCTACCACCCTTCACATTGTGAATAGATTCTGGCACATCAATCTTGGCACTTCCCAAGGCTCCTGTATCAGGGACCCTCCCCTTTATTGACTTTTTCACCTTATCTTCAGTCCTAACATCATCTTTATCATCTGTAACCCCAACATTTCTGTCTGAGCTTTCAGAATCGGTCCTAGAATGATAGGGAAGCAATGAAAGCGCATCACCCTGCATCTCACCTCCATTCCACCGATCTACACTTACAGATATTGCAGACACATTGGGTTCAACAACCTCCAAAGACTCTACAGCTCCTCTTTTCCTCTTGGAAGGAAAATATGTTGCTGATGAACTGCCTGGACCAAGCTCTCTCGGCTGTGGCTGTGATTTCCTCTTCTGGATTTCATGTTTTTCCCTGGAAGAATCAACCTTTCCCTCTTCTCTTCCTCTTTTGCCCTCCAGTTTAGGTTCCGGTAGCAATTCAGGCCCGTATCTAGTATTCTCGCCCTCATCTGAATCCTCCAAATCTTTTGCAGATTGCTTGTGATGCTGCTTGTGGGACTTGTTCCGAGAGCCTCGAGGCATATTGAAAAACAAGAAGGAACTCAAAAATCCTCGTCAACCTAGGATGATACTTCCTCAAAGATTTTAAAATTTTAGCCTCAAAAAAATTGAAATTCAAACCCTTTCCAACCCTTTCCAACACAGCTAAGCCAAGCTTTAAAGCCACTAGAAAAGCAGATAATATTATGCTCTCAAATATGAAATACTCTCAAAATCTGCGCTCAACTCTGAATTTAAAAAGTTCAGCCTACAAAACCCTGTAAATCAAACCCTTGGCGACATAGAAGTCAAACTTTTAAGAGGCACCACAAGAAACGGCCACGCCTTAACATCTAACCCTCCAATCAACGGTTAAGAATCCAGCTTTGTAAATCATGTGAAGTGAATGATATGCAGTTGAGCCAATCCTTCACCAAAATAAAAAAATAAGTTTAACTTTGAAAAGGTGCAAAATTCTGAAAGACTCCGAATTCAGGAATTAATCCTTTGCAGTCCTTGCTAATGCAACCCTCTCTGCCGCAGTAAAGCCGAGACTTACAGGTGTCCCAAATATAACTAAAATTCTCTTTACAAAGATGCAAAATTTCTCCAAAACTGCTCTAACCTCTTAACTGGAAACTTCAACCTCGTAAGTCTTGCAAATCAAACCCTTGCCGACGCAGCAATGCAAACTCGCACCTTCAAAGACGCCACAAAAAGATCTAGGTTTTATACTATAATATCTTAAAGACTACTGTCTCTGCTGCTTTTCCAGGCCCCAGCCATTTATTCTTTGCGAATCGAAACCTGGCCGTCGCAGCAAATCCAAAAGTTTAAAAATCCACCACAAAAACAGCAAATTTTTTCTTTTGACCTGCTTAACCCTTGAAATTCAAAGTTCAAATTCAAAACCCTTGGCTGACAACATACAGCCGCGGAACAAAAAAATTATGATTTTCTTCTGTTTCTGGCATCCCAAACCCCCAAATTTGGACACTAATTTGTTACTTCGTTCACAGTATACAAAATTTCTTCCGGATTCAAACAATTTCAGCTCTAAATTTATTCTGATTAGAATAAAAGGCCCTGAACTATTAAATGAAATGAAGCATCCAATAAAAATTCCAACCTCAGTATTATGAACCCAAACTTTGTTAAATGTGGTTCATTTCTAGAGATGCTGGACTCTTTCGAAAGCTCGTGGGACGCTCGATCGATCTGCCGGTAAGACCGCCACGTAGATCGATCCCTGCGGAGCCCATTCTGCTTCGTATTCCTGTGAGAATTGCTCAAGAGCGAAGCGACCCGTAGCTGTACCTGCAAATAATTTCTCTCTCTTCTATCTTTTGTCTTCCGTGTGTTTTTTCTTTCTTTCTTCCGTGTTGATGATGTCTGTCACTCGACGGGACGTCTTTGGTGCATAGCATCGTTGCTTTTGTTTTTCTTAGTAAATAGTATTTTCTGTCAGAAGACGTAAAAGCGCGATTGACTGGATGTAGACGTCTCCTTGGCCTACTTGGTCCCGTCAGCGAGAAGCAGGCCAATTGAATGCATTGATTTTATTTTTTAATTATGGGAGATTCCGTCATTTGATGTTTGCCGTCTGTTGATGGAGTGTAATAATTAGGCTAAGCGCCTGGTCACATGCAGTGCGATTATATAGTTTGCAGCTTCTAAAATTATTATCAGTAATAATATTCAAAGGTATTAATAGATAGTTGGTAGTATAGAATTCAAATATTTATAGTTTTGTTCATTATAAGTAGTGTTTGGTCAACACGATTATAAATATTTATGTTTATGGTCATTTAATAGTATTTAAGTGATTTTCTATTTTTTGTTCAGAATAATATGGAGGTATTTTAATTTACTAGTACTTGTATCTAAAAGAGGTTTGTTAATATGTTGGAGAGTAAGTTGTTAAACAATTAATAATAAGTGCTAAATAATGGAATAAAATAAATTTAGACAAATCTAGATTTTTTTCTTAAAGAAATTAAGTATTATCTCATTTTGAAATATTTGCATTCAGAAATAAAACATAAAGCAATGCAAATGGAAAAAGAAAGATAGACATCAAAGTGACAAAAAAAACTTTGCAAATGGAAATAGAATGTTCCCATCTAATTGGAAAATCAATATATATCTAATTTTTTTAAGTGATAATAAGATTTTTGAGGCGCTACTACCTAAAACTCTTTTTTTTCCAACGACCCAATAGTAGTTTGTAGGTGTGAGACTTGTTTAAGCTCAAATCTACACTATATGTAGTCTATTGACTTATTAATAGTCATGATGATTTTTAAAATATTTTTTTACATTAATAATATGAATATGATAGTCAAACTTTTAATTTTTTGTTTTTTTTTTGTCTTTTGAGTGGAAATCTAATATTCATGTGTCATTAAAGTTATTTCCTTAACTCATCATTAAAAAATAACATTATAGATTATTTGGATTTTTTATATTTTTTGTTCTATTTTTAATATAGAGTTGTTTAGCAATATGTTATAATTTTTCTTTGACATTATCTTTTGCAAGTCTTTTAGTTATAGAATCATTCACAATATTTTAGCCTAATTTAAAAGTCACCAC
Organism: Sequoiadendron giganteum; assembly: GCA_007115665.2. Lineage (NCBI taxonomy): Eukaryota > Viridiplantae > Streptophyta > Pinopsida > Cupressales > Cupressaceae > Sequoiadendron > Sequoiadendron giganteum. Next base: position 372,976,428 of record CM021102.1, read on the forward strand.
TAACAAGTTTATGCATGGAGATTGGGAGAAATTTGATTTAAGCATATTTTACTTATCAATGAATACTCCAGCAAACATGCATTTTTTCATATCTTGTAATTGTACCTTGAAAAAGGTAGTGTTGATTCAACTACACTATATTGTCTTTAATTGATGGGCATTAAATTTATAAAAATTATTAAAAGAGTTAGGACTCAAATGTAGATGTATCAAGTTCACTTAGGGATTAACATTTTTACAAATTCAAACTCAATGAGAAAAAATTTATCCTTAGATAAGTCAATATCAATATCCTCAATAAATTCCTTAACATTAAACAACTTTGTATAAAGTTGAATTTTGTACACAAACTCGTTGTCCAAATAAGCAATTATTGGTTATTCTTAAATACCAAGCTATTCAATAGTCAAAAATATGTTCTACCAAAGATATTTGGTTTACAACTTTTATGCAATGGATTAGGTGTAATTGACCATTGAACAATATAATGGGTTGTTAAAGTGCATATCGATGGTGTGATTTAAAATAGTGATGTAAAATATGCACACAATTTAATTCAAAAACATTTTATATTAAACAAAACATATTGGGTCAACAATAAAATATGCCTCTCTAGTTTTACAATTAACTTAGTTAGGAAGACAAAACCAAGAAGAGTATGAAGAATCTATGGAGTATGAATAGCGAGAATGTATATGTCTATTTTATTTGTAATAGCAAAAAATGCAAGCAATATTTTCTTGTTGCATAACAATGTAAAAGGCAATTAAATAGTATAATAATTCATACTTTATTTTTTTAATATGAAACACTCGTCACATTAGTTAACAAGTTCATAGTTCATTATTAAATGTCACTCGCTTGTTGGAATATATGCTCCAACATAGACAAGTGTAACAGTGAACTATTAGCTAGTGTAGAATGAGGTGTCCAGTTTGTTGTCGTTAGTTTAGTTTGTTGTCAAATAGCTCTAGTTAGTTGTCAATAAAATTAACATAATTATAGGTGGTTGTTGAAATCTTTTGTAGCTATAAATATGTAATTTGTTTATGAATAATTATTAATTAGAAATTGTTTTTTGTATGAGTTTATTTGTAGATCCATTCTTTGTTTTTTTGTTGTTATATTTTTCTATTTTGGTATCAAAGATAATAGAAGGTCTTGTTGTTGTGAGTTTGTGTCAAGTTTGATGTTGTGTACAACCTGTTGCAATCATAAGAGCTAAGCGAATGTCAACCATTGATGAAGAACCACTAGATGATAGTGATGATGACTTTATTGGAGATGAAGATGTTCTATTTTGAAGAGGCCAACACTTTGAAGATAGGAAAGTATGTAGTATAGGATAGATAGATGCTCAATAGTCTGAAATGTTTGTGGATCAGAGAAATTATACCTCATTGAGGTTATGAGACATATATGTGAGGGTTAGTGTTTAATAGTTCAAGGGAGATCGGAAATCTAGAAGTTCAATATCATACATTTACGAGGGTGATGAGACACTTCATGTGCAAATGATGTCCAATGATGCAGGGAACTTGGATGATAGCTAAATGACTATACTTGCAATTGGGGAACAACTTGAAGAATTTGTATTGGTGTGAGAACTATTTTTAAAGAACAATTTCTACATAATATATTGGTTTATGTTGTTATTTAGTTAAGTGATGTAGCATTAAGAGGGGTGTTGGAATATATGCTCCAACATAGATAGGTGTAATAGTGAATTATTAGTTAGTGTAGAATGAGGTGTCCAATTTGTTGTCAAAAAGATCTAGTTAGATGTTAATAGAATTAACATAATTATAGGTAATTGTTGAAGTCTTTTGTAGCTGTAAATATGTAATTTGTTTATGAATAAATTATCAATTAGAAATTATTTTTTGTATGAGTTTATTTGTAGTTTACTTCTCTGTTATTTTTTTTGTTGTTGTATTTTCTATTATCGTTAACCAATTTGAAATTGATACTTGTCATTTTCCCTTTTTTTGGCACTAGTTGTCTCTTATACTACAATCAGATGAGAAAACAAGAACTAAACAAAATATAAATTTTTCGATCGTGCAAAGAATTCATAATATATTCACTAGAGATCTGGGTTTCATTGTGGTTGTGTTAATCACACCCTTACATCTAGAATTGGGGACCAAATAAAAATAAACTATTTAGAAAGAAGCATCGTCAATCAAAGAATTTTGTCATGATTAATTATCAAAATTTTATTGTTTTTAAAATATGTATATGATTATAATATAAATACACACACAACATATATATTAGCATATTTCCCATATATTCTTCATTCTTAGATAATGGTAGAATACATAGAAGTAAGATAGTGGCAAGTATGTAGCTTGAACACTTCGAATTTATAACATTTCATTTACTCTTTAACTCATCTTCTAAAAGGTTTCTTTGGCTCTCAAAACTATTGCTCCACTTCTTGCAACCAAATCTCCCTCAAAAAACCAAGATTGTCATCATGCAATTAAAATCAACTCATCAATAGACCATAGAAGGTTGAAGACCAATATACACAAGTAGGTTATATCTCCTACACTTCAAGCACAACTTAGACTCGAGAGGGTATTCACAAAGGTATACCTTAACATGTATTGAAATCACATAAAATGAACAATAGTAAAATAGTGGCAATCAAACCTGATTTGATGTCTTGGTCTAAAATACTATCACTAAACCAAGAACAACTGACCGCCTTAAAAACCCCTATATAGCTAATAACAATATACAATCATAACCCACATGAAATGAATTCATTTGAGGATCATTGAAGATAGATCCCTGGTTATATAACAAGGCTATGAATGTATAAAAATACTCCTACTCCTACCTACCATTTACGTTTATTTGATAGTGTGAGATTGGTGCCTATCTATTGAGCAGCATAATCATAGCACATTGATAAGGAACAAACTAGAATAAAGGAATATGAAGCCATGTACTTTCATACAACAAAGATCTTAAAATTTTACAACAAAATATACCTAGTAATCCACAACATAACCACATATATTCATGTATAAAATGAGAAATATCTTTACAATACTTGCAATATTTTCATAATGTTGTTACATTTAAGATGACCCAATATTATACCCATGCTATCAAATGTATCAAAGGGAAATACATGGTTGTGACCAAGAAATTTTCCTAAATATACACCTAATACCTTAGAGACATTTTTCAACATAACCACTTGTTATATTAATCTTCTTTTATTTTGATAGCTTGTACCCATAATATGAATTGGACCAGCATCAATGGTTTCCCTACAACTTCCTTGGCATATGGAGACCACAACCGAATCAACCTTTCTTGAAAATGATAAAAAAATTAGGCATTAATACTTGCAAGACATCAACCCTAATCATTGCACTGTAGCACATTCAAAATTTACAATTGAGGATAAATCCCACCCAAAATGGGCATTCTAGACTGATGCAGGATATCCACGTTTATTCTTGGTAGTTGGGAGAAATGGTGCCATTAATGTGATTTGGTGGAGCAGGTGGAGAAAAATCACACCATTGAGCCTTTATAACATTTAAAATAATCACATTATGCTTTTATCAAACCACTTAATGATTTGGAATTAAAATTCTCAAACCCTCAACAAAGAAAAAAGGAAGTTGTCAAGGATTGAGCCTCAAGCCTAACATCTACCATCAAACCATAGAGAGAAGCGTGAAAACCTCCAATGACCTAATACAAGCAATATGTTGAATATTAGGTCGTTTACCTACTGCTAAATCACATACCAATCGAGTCAAGTCACCAACACATTAATATCTTAAACCCCAAGACATCGAGCCATTAGACATTGGGCTTTGGACATCCATCATGCCACATGCCAATGAGGAAAAGGAGGAAGAGAAACTCTAAAATGCAAACAAGGAAAAAGGAAAGGAGCAATCCTAAAGTTGGGAGTCAGGGGGAAGCCTAGTCAAGTACACCAAGTTAAGGGAAGGCTAAAATTTAGACCCCTAAGGGCTTAGAAAGATTTTTAAAAAGGGGGAAGGGAAGTGAAAATCTGAACTTTGATGAAATGACTTAGAATAATTTGGAATGATTTGAGGGAATAAGTCAGGGTTTGGGGATTAGGAGACGAAGGGAAGGATACTAAAAGGAGGATGGAGGCATGAAAGACATTGATGGCCCAAGAAGCTAATAAATCAACATGTAGCCATTTTAGGGACTTAAACTTTGGGATTCGAGGAGTTGGGAAACCTCAAAATAGGTAGATGGTTAGAGGAAACACCAATGGCCTGACAAATTGATAAACCTTATTATTTTTTCAAAGAGGAACAAAGAAAACTTCAAAGCCAATAGAGAAGGTATGACTATAGGAGGAACATTGAAACCCTAATGACATGACAACACGAACACTTAGTCATTTTTTTATTTTTACAAGCTAAGGTATTCAACCAAGATTTGAATATGGGGGCATTACTGCAACATCTAGAGGCACCATAAAAGAAAGATGGCCTATTCAAAGTTTCTCATATTGGTTATCCACAATGGGTCACACACTACCGAGACACAAAAAAGGAAGGGACTCAAGCAAAAATGACATGACAAAATTGAGTCCCAACAATGACTCTGGTTGGGGACGTGTATCTCTTACAAGCACAATGAGAATCTAGAATCTCTGGACAAACCAAAATAGCAAAAAAAGGGACCAAAAACTAACACACAACACAAAACAAATTTTTGTACATGACAAAACTCACAGTCAATTAGCAATTACAACACAAGAACAACTAAAGAATAGTGAAAAAAAATTAACACAATGCAGTCTAGCTCTATAGAGGATGGATAAAGTTACTTGCCTTTATCAAATACCATCCTATTGAAGGTATTGATTTCCCTCAACCCACAATTGTTTCCTTCACATATTTGTAGCAAGTGTAGCCTTCTCCCTTCAAGCACAAAAATGTGACTACCTCTAAAAAAATGAAGATTTTCCCCATTGTTAACCTTGTCATTGTATGGCAACCACAAAACATAGCCCACCACACTCCCTTGCATTACATCCTTTATCTTTATAGCAGCTAGGGGTAACAATTAAAAACTTAGATCAACACCTAAAGAAAATTCAATCTTTTCATACCCATTGACCTCCTTGGGTGAGTTGAGGAAAAAAGAGAATGCCTTCAATTCACATTGCAAAGAAAAATATGCCACTCCTTTTTGCTGACCTGCAGAAGGAAACTTGTCATCTGACAACTTAAATTAAAAAATTTGAATCTCATTCATATAGGAAACTTGAGTAGTTTGTTGGTCATCAACCTACAAAACTTGTTCTTGCTCAACATCATCACAAGTTGCATTCTAGGCCCAAGTGAAACACTCAAACTCGAGCATACAGTCATCCAAACTATGAGAACCTGCATCCTTGTACAGTAAAGCTTCATATTCAATTCCACTCACCCCAAGGACAAAAAACAAGTTCTATCATATCTTGGATTCAATTATGTTGATGTAATCTTCATTAGCACAACATTTTGGATCAAGATACATTTCAGGTGAAGAGCTACACTCTTCAATTTGTCTCTATGTTTCAATCTTCTCTTGGCAATTTGTTGTGACACATGTGCTGCAAAAATCATAAATGTGGCACACTTCTCCTTGCACGTTCAACTCCACAACATCACTTTCATATGACCCTTTTGAAGTGCATTGGGCATGAGGAAGACAACATGTTGCACACCAAACTGTCGTGTCCTCATTTTTGGAGTGATCACATAATGGCATCAGTTAGCCTATTTAATTCTCATAAGCTAAGCTAAAGGGCTAATAGAATAAATTAATTTAATTATTTAATATTGTTTGGAAAAAAGTACATTTAAAATTGTGATATTGAATAATTAGATTAAAGTGGCATTAATGAAATATTTTAAAAAGGTACTTTATTAAGTCACTTTATTAAAAAGGAGCTTAGTATGATTTGAGTGGGAAATTTCAAATGGGTTTCTTCAGAAGGATATAAAAGCGGGAAGGGGGGCTCATTGGAGACATGCAAATTTTTATATTTCTTCCTAGTTTTTGAAGATTTTTCATAGCTCTAAACCTTAGGGAAAAATTCCTAAGGGTATCTGATTTTGGTAGTGAGACAATTTTCTTGAGCTGGATTCAGGTGGAATCACTCTAGTTTCACATTTGCACAATAATAATTGTTCAAAAATCTATGAAGCCTTCTTTGGAGACAAATTTAAAGATATTTGACTTATTATTTGCAGAGGATTTTAGGGTTTCAGAATATGATGAAAGAAATGAAATATTTTATTTTACTTTGTAGTCGATAATGTAATCGTGCTAATTCAATGTGTGAAGTCGAGATTTTAGATAGATAATATTAATATTATCTTCACATTGGATCAATTTCAATGAAGGTCATAGCTCTTTGAGATTTTTGTACATCCTCCACATGGACACATGAACATTTGAAAGGTCAAAGGAAGAGAGTTAATCTTTTAATAGTCCAAATTCTGCAGGTTTGGATGGTGTGTCATTTTTCAAGGGCTGAATATTTTATAGATTACTATCACAGCTCTTAGGAAGGAATTGAATGCAATAAGGGGGTTGTAAAAATTTTACAAGCTCACGCGTCAAGTCAAAGGGTCAAAAAAAAAGCGCAAGACTTCAAAATAATGGTTAGTCACCTTCCTTTGCGAGTCACGGACTTTAGTGTGAGTTGGCCAAGAGTTTGAAAAGAAGAAAAAGAGGTGGTGTGGAGTCCATAACATTCAGTAAAGTCAATAAATGTTGGCACCTAGGTCATAAGTGAGTCACTATCTATTCCAAGCAAGTCATTAGACTTTAGAGGAGTCGTGGAAGAGTAAAACAAATGCTAGGGAAAAAGACAAACAAGAAACATCCTTATATTTGTTGATTGGGTCCTATTTGTGTGCCTGCTTCATACTTGTTGGTCACCGTACCAACTAAGGAGATAATCTCTTGGTTATAAAGACAATGATTGGATTATAAGAGGAAAGTTATAATATTAAGGTTAGCCAGTTTTTTAACTCTATTGTGATGAATATTTAATTTTGAGTAATTGTTGAATGTAAATTTTTCAAATTGTAATGACTACACATAATGAATGAAAGCGGAATAATTTTGGTAGTTTATGTATTACTTTTATAAGTTCATGTGAGAAGCATAATTATTTATTCAATAGTGAAAATGCTAATCGTTATGTAATTGTGAGTTGCATGCATGGTAATATGTTTGACAAATCATTTGCAACATGATTGGTAACTATATGACAAAATGCTTGCATTGTCAAACTGAGCAAAATTGTAAATACTTTGAGGCATTTGGCTTGGGAACTTTAGAGTGGTATCAGAGCTGGTTTTCTTGCCAGCCTATGGTTTTCATGAGTGATAGGGAGAGATGATATTATAATATGGAAATAAAGAAGCAGTGGCAGCCCACTCAGGTTTTGGAAGGGGAAACTATTTCAGGAATATCAGGGATACATAAGAGGTCTCCCTCAGATAGTGGTATTAATTTTTCTACAGGAGGTGGTGCACATAGAGAGATAGAGATGGGTGATAGAGGGGAAGACCGGTGAGGGGAAGATCTTCTTAATGTATTGTTGTCAAAAAAAATAGCAAAAAATTAGTGGATGACTTAATTGATGGAGTTAATGGCACAAACGTTTCTCAATAACAACAACAACAATCAAAATGGCCATAACAAAGGCAATAATGGCTAAGGAGAAAATTTGGTTAATAATAGGACACCAAATCAATTTAATATACTAGCTAGTTCTAGGCCTCTAATGATTGTGTTCCCACCTAGAGTTGAGCCTCAGGAAGGCAATGGACCCACATTAATAGAATTTTAGGAACAACTTAGACAAGACTGGGTTGATGCAAGTCCAAGTTTCTAGCATGATATGTCCCTCCATGACTATATGGACCTTAGGATGAGACATATTCCCAACAGGGGTAACAAAGAGCATCAGAATGATCTTAGGACGAAGGTTTGTAAGTTAAGCTTGTCCTTATTTGACGATTTAGAGAATACCTCAACACAAGTCTGCGTTCAAAAGGTTGATACAAACTTCCAATTGAATCCAATGTGAGAGGATGAAGTATTCAAATATGCTGCCATACATCTAGACAAAACTACCCATGAGTGGTGGCATCATGGCATGGTTACCCTAGGCCATGTTCAAATCACATCCTATGTTGAGTAACTTACTAAAAGATTAATCGATAGGTTTGATAACAAGGATTCTGAACTCCAATTCAAGGAGTTAGATCAATAGAAGCAACTAGGATCAGTGGACAGTTAAATTGTTGATTTCTAGAGACTCTCGATGCTAGTTACAAATATATCAAAGAGGAGGTTATTGGTCTTTTTTATGGATGGATTTGTAATGTAGATAAAATAGATTGTTGCATAATAAGATAGTTAAATCTAATCTAACAAGCATACATCTAAATCAAACAACAAAGAATGAAGTAAATAAACTAAAACAATAAAAATGATAACTAGAACAATCTCACTGAATATCAGTCCACCTCTTCGAATTATCTTGATTGTCCTTCTCCATTTTGTTGTATTGGTATTCTTGCCCTCATATTTTCTATATGTATGCAAGCATAGCTTGGATGTATTGTCTAAGAAAAATATCGAAGATTATAAGTTCTCAAAAGTATTGATTTCGGGAGGAGGAATAATGACATTGATAGGTCAATTTATAGAAATTGGGTTTTTGAACGATCGGCTCAGATTCGAAAGAGAGATCAACAATCGAGATTGATGAATGCCATGTGATGTGAGTTTTGTGTCAGTTAGAACGTGAGTTGGGAAATTCTGCATGATAAAGATTAAATTAGAATAATGATTTAATCTGGTGTTAAGACTGTTCAAAAATAGAAAGAACACGAGTTCAAGATTAAATAAATGATTTAATCTTCAGTTGAAAGTCTTCGAAAATAGAAGAATTAAAACTTTGAATAAAAAGGATAAAGTTAGAACTCGAAGAATAATCCGTTCGAATGCACACATGAATTAATTAATTAAATAAAGATATTTAATTAATAAATATGTTCATGCATATGAGTTAGAACTAGTTAACTGACTAGTTGTGACAAAGAGTCCTTTCGTAGAAACGATTAGATATCGAATCCGGAGACAACTAGCAGATTTAAATAGATCTCGAGTCAGATGGTGAATGAATAATTAGATAATTGGATGATAGAAGAATGTGGCAAAAACAATTAATTATGAATTAAATGTTAATTTAATTCAACATTCTAAATTGAAAGATATAATTAAATAAATAATGATAATTTATTTAGTTGACTGTTGAAAAGATTAATTGAATAATTAAATAAGGAGGTTAATTAAATAATAAATTATTTAATTAAGAAAGAGAATTAATTAGTTAGCAACATAATTAAATAAATATGATTTATTTAATTAATCAAAGTTGAATAAGAGTCATAACATGAATTAATTAAATAATTAAAAGGTTATTTAATCAATAGAGGAAAGATGTGTTTAGGAAGTAATTAGATAATAAACATTATTTAATCATGACCATGGACATTAGAAAATTATGTCGAAAGTGGTACTCGCAGGCTTAGACCAATTTTCGATGTCTACAGTTTGCCCCTCTTTGATAAAATGTCATTTTGGCATCGTGTCAAAGAAAATATGCCTCGATCATGCCCCAGTATGAAATAGGTTAGGGTGTGCCCCCTCGAGAAAATTGACAAATTTTTGAAAAACTTTAAAAAAATCAAGAAATATTCCCGATAAGTCAATTTGATGGTCAGAAAAGCTATGGAGTTGATGGAATTGAATTTGGAAGTGTTAGGGATGTGTACAGATCAATAGAAGTTAGAAGTTTACGCGGCCAATAGACAAGGTCAGAATAAATACCACCCAAACCCTAGGTATAAATAGAAATTAGGTTGAAAACCAATTCATTTGCACCCGAAAGAGTTTAAGAATTTAGAATTTAGTTGAGTATTCAACGAAAATGTCTCCAATACCCTATGTTGCGCATCGTGGATATCAGATCTAGACCTTTCGATGGCCAACCGACGCAGGACCCCCGGTATGTACCCTAAAATGACCTCTTGAATTTCTTTTTTGCATGTAGTTTTAGATCTTTAAAGTTAATTTTGCAAATGCGGCTTTTCTCTTTCAACGCATATGCGTTCGTACGCAACGATTTGCTTGCAAAACGATGCATATGTAAAATAATGTCTAGGATTCATTAGGTCCTTTAGGCATTGTACACATATACATTTTAATGCACTGCATTTGTTATTAGGATATACGCATGTAGAACAGTGAAACGCATTTGATTTTGTGCATCACATATGCATATTAGGTAGGTAGTTAATTTTGCACCGCATATGGAATTTTTGAGACACATTTGAGTGTTTTTTTAAAATTGAATGATTTTGCAACACATTTGAAATATGCGACGCAAATGCTTTGTTTTTCGATGCATGTGTGATTATGAATTGCATTTGATTATGTGAACCGCATTTGACTGTCAAATGTTTGAAAAAAATTCTGATAGAAACTCAAATGATTTGACATTTTGACATCTTGGTTGAATGCACTTTGCAGGTTATCTTAGATCCTATTTATACTCGGGAGTCATGACCGGATACGTTTGAGCTGAGAGAGCGATTAGTGAGTATTGAGACATATTTGTTATGGAGACTGGGACTGCATCATGTGCTGACTATGCCCACGATTCAGGCAAATAGAGGTATGCTTACTGCCTTGTGTGAGCGATGGCATTCAGAGACCTCATTGTCTCATTTGCCTACTGGTGAGGTGACTGTTACCTTAAAGGATGTATATAGGATTCTTCGATTACCCATTAGAGGGGAGAGGGTTATGTATGACACATAGCGCAAATACAGTGAGATCACCAGATTCTACGTTTTTGATGATATTAGGAGATTAGGGATAGAGCATTATGAGATTAGATGGAAGGTTTTAGTTGATAGGTATGAGAGGATAGATTGTATTTTATGTACATTGATTGGGGGGATAGTTCTTCTTGACTGTTGAGGTCATGGATTTCCTATCGGGTGGGGAGAGATGCTAGTTGGGATGTTAGAGAGGGAGGTTGTTTATGCTTTGGGTCCCTGTCTGTTAGGCATGCTATACTTTAATCCGCATGATATAGTATATAGGGATGCACAGTCTATGAGCTGCGGGATGACTCTTCTCATGGTTTGGGCATGGGAGCGTATTGATGTGTTTCGTCCTCCTGTTACTATGGAGCGAGATGTTAGATATCCTTATGTTTTTTGGTATATGTGAAACATTACACAGAGTCACGTAGGAGACACAGGTTATTGGAGACATGCACTAGACACATTGGTTCAATTTACGTGGAGGCCATTTATGGATTGTGAGAGATGGTCAAACGAGGACAGGCATTTGACCTACTGTCGTCAGACATAGTACCTGATCGGTAGGATTGTTTTGAGTGTACATATTATAAAGATACATCTTCCAGATCGTGTTTTGAAACAGTTTAGTGAGGTGCAGGATGAGACTAGAGGGCGAGCAGAGTTTGCTTGATCATCTAGAGAGGTTCCTTTTAGGGGGCCTATGATACCAATGGCTACTACAGAGGCAGAGATTCAGCCTTTACAGTGGGGATGGAGAGGTGGAGCGACAGATCCTAGGACTACAAATACATATGACACCTGGTGGGCAAAGCATCATCCTCTGCCTTACACAGATTTGGATTAGCCGACACCAGTAAGGAGACAAGGGATAGGGCCGAGAGGGCGGAGCAAAGGTAGAGGTGGTGGCAGAGGTGGTGGCAAGGGTGGTGGCAATGATGGTAGAGGTGGTGGTGGTAGACAAGATCGGCGAGGACGGAGAGGTGGTCAAGTAGGTGGATTATCACCTATCTGAGAGGCAGAGGCAGAGGATGTATCGATGTTGGACCTCGAAGGTGGAGCAAATGTGAAGGTTAGAGGTGAGCATATCGTCGAGGAGGCAGTAGAAGAGGAGCATGCAAAGGTTGAGATTGGCAGAGAGGACCTTGCAGAGGAGGAGAAGGTCGGGAGAGAGTATATGGACATTGATCCTCTTGGTATTCTGGCAGATTATGGGGAGGACGGTGTTGAGGAGGAGGTACCCATGGAGGAGCAGGAGAGAGAGCTCTGAGACAGGATAGTAGAGGGGAGACGGGATGAGGAAGCTCTTAGAGATAGTGATAGGGAGGCATTAGAGGAGAGGCTCAGAGTGGTTACTGCAGAGCGAGATGCCTTATAGATGGAGAGAGATAGTGCTTTTATGGAGAGAGATCAAGTAGTAGCCTAGAGGTAGGAGACAAAGCAGTAGTTCACAAAGATCAAACGCCTTTGTAGTGGTACTTCATCTAATGGTTTTGTGCGTGAGCTAGTCAGATCAGTAGAGAGGGCTTCATATTATAGAGATCTATATGAGTCAGTGGTGCCAACAGATAGATGAGCTCCTAGCTTTTCAAAGGTACGCAACCAAAGATCACAAAGCAAGAATCAGACAAGGACATAGAGCACAAAGGGTGTGGTAGGACCATCAAGGATAGGTCCATATGACAAGCCTTCCACCTCACAGAGAGTACCTCTAAGGAAGCTTCCTCTATGCTCACCACATGGGAGTAGCGGTAGTGGGACACGTTGACACTTTCATATTTGTAGACATTGTATTTTGATCAGAGAGCCTACGAGCTCCTTTTTATTTATGGATACATTTTGATATTGTACTATAACATGTTATTTTGAGTGATATATATATATATATATATATATATATATGATGTTTGGAAAATTCTATATGATATGCAGTTCTATTTTATGATGATGCATTTTTTCTATATGATTATGTTTCCTAGATGATTGAATGTACATGTGTTATGAATGATTGTTTCTACATTATGATGTGTTTATGCAGTCTATGATGTTATGATGACTCTATATGATGATGGATGTAATGTAATTTTATGATAATGGGATGCAATGTGATGTTTATACAATGATATCTACATGTGATGATTATATGTACATGCAATGCTTTCATTATGTATCTAATGATGATTAAATGCCTATTATGCCATGATTTTCCTAGATATGCAATGGAGATGTCTATTGTTCCTATTTGTTTAAAATGCAGTGTAACTATATGATGCACTATATATAGACATACGACCATGTTTACATAATGCTTATAGAATTTATGCACGTGCAGATTCTCTAATTTTTTTGTTGTGTCACAAGACTCTATCATTATGTCGGACAGGAGAAATGTTAGCATGGATGATTTTAGAATGTTAGTAAGAAACAACGAAGGTTGATTGAAAAGAATATGATCCTCTATATTTTTCCATATATACTAAGCTTTGCATTTTATCATCATTGGGTGGGACATGACACAAATGGATAGTACAAACCATGATATGAGATAGACCATAGTGTACAAAGTCATCCATCTCCGAAAATAGATAGTCATAGACAAGGAGTCTCTGAACTCATACCAAGGACAAGATTGCTCCAGTCGTTTTGTCTAGACAAACTGTGATCCTAATAAAATGTTGCTTCCTAAAGTGTGAGAGATTAGATAAAACTAATAGTGCAATAAAGAGAAACAACAAGATAATAGGGCACCTCAATGATTAGCCTAAGAAAATGAACAATATGAAAGCAAGATAAACAAATAAATTGCTGTTATACCTTCATATTATTGCTCCCTTGGTTGGCCCTTGATGTTGAAGTCTTGTGTGCTCCTTGGATGGCAATGAAAACGAAGTGGATGCAAGATGAATTGATGCAATATGGGTGCTAAAATGGATGAGAGATTGAATGACAATTTTGCAAGAGTTTATTTGCAAAAGACTTGATCCTTTAAAATGAAGGAATTGAAGGGGTATTTATAGGCCAAATTGAATTCTCTAGAGAATTCAACGGTTGGGATTGATCCAACAAAGATCAAGATGAAGGGCTATGGTGAGTTGAGGACTCACAAGCCCTCACATCTTGACATGTGGAAGGTGAGATGTTTTAGGGTGGAGTGATGTGGAAATGAGGTGGAAGAGAAGGACAAGAGGTGGAAGGGAAGTACATGAGGTGGATGAAGGACAAGTACCTTTGAGGTACCTTGGGGAATGAGAAGATTTCCTCAAAAAGGAACTTCTTGTCCCCAAATGAGGATGAAAGAGACTTTTGAGGAATTTTAGAATTCCTCAAAAATCTCCATGGGAAAAGGGGAAATGTGTGGGAAAAATAAATATAAATTAAAAATTTACATTTAATGGGAGATTCATTGGATAAAAGGAGATCTCCAAAAAGCTGGAGATTTGTCACATGTGGGAGATGTGACAAGTCCAAGGTTCTAGAAGCCCTTGGCACATGTGAAGTGACAAGGCAAGGCTTCTAGAATCTTGCATGGGGATGGGAAAGACCTTGGGAAGATAAAAGTGAATTAAAAATTCACATGGGGAAGAGGGGAACCTTGGTTGAATAAATGTGAATTAAAAATTCACATGGGGAAGGGAGTCCATACCAAAAATGGTAAGTGGGAAGGTTGACCAAAAAAGGTAAGCCAAATGTGGCTAATGATTCTGATTAAGGTTGTGCAAACACATGATTAAGGTAATTAATGAGAGATTAGAGGCAAGTGGGAGATTATGGAGGATGTGACACTTAATCAAGATTAAGTGGTGCACATCCTAATCACAGATTAATTAATTTAATCCGGATTAGAAGAGGGTTATGGAGAATGTGACAAGGAGAGAGAAAAGAGGAATTAAAAATTGATTTTAATTCAAATGGGTTAAAAGACTAAATTAAATAATTTGTCATATTTATTTAATTTAGAGAAGAACAGGGTGTAAGGTAAAGTATTTAATTAGATACTTTAGGAACCTTAGGCAGAAAATGAAATAATGATTAAATAAATTATTTAATCACTGTTAATGGAATAAATGAATAAAGTAGACAATTTTGATCATATGGAAGTGATCAAATTTTGATGTCTACACAAACCACAAACAACAAACAAATAAAAGATGGGTCATGAGATGCCATTGCTCCTCTAAATCCTTGATAGGACATCCTTGAGGAAACTAGTAACATGACTCAAAATCCAAAGTTTAAAAAGATAGTTGACAAACACCAGTCAAAGAAAAAGAGTCTTGAGACATCCTTGCTTCTCTAAATCCTTCAAGGGACATCCTTGAGAAATCTAGTAACCAGACTTATGCACAAATCGATAGAAAGATAAGACAAAGTGAGATATAAAGTCAAAAATCCAAATAAAAGTATTTTCCAAAACTTGATCTTGTCTAATTGTTTGATGTTTGACATAGTTGGATGTGAGGGATGACACATACCGCATAAGACATTGAGTCTGGTTTTGACTTGGTGACTATCTATGTAAGGCATGACAAAGCCTGGTTTCAGAAAGACACATGTCGTATAAGACGTTTGAGCCTGATGACGTTGATGTGACAAGCTACACGAGGTTGTGACAATTTGACGATTTTCGTTGACAAGAAAGACATAAGTTGATTACTCTAACAATGTGTCTAATTTTGACTTAATGATAGTTTTGAGATGTTTGCCTTGTTGATGCATGACTTGTTTTTGATTCCTTGATTGTTATAAGTGTGTGTATGTGTTGACAGTGTATGGCTTGAGATGATATGCCCTAAAGGACTGACATAAAATGTGCACTTAAGTTGATGATATGCAACATGTGTGATAGTGAATGTGATAAACCCTATTGGACTGACCTAGTGCGGTCTCGAGGGCTCATCGATCGATTAGCCTTGCCTATGTTGTACATGTAGAGACCTTGTAGTTCGACATGACCAATGACTTTGAATGTACAAAGAGTCATGATTTTATGTGTGTGAGATGTGAGAAACCTAGACAGACAGACCTAATGCCTCGGGGGCACATCGAAGATGGCCTCTCCTACATCTAGTCGCAGAGGCAACGTAGTTCAACTATGTCTACGATTGACTTGACACAACTGACTCTGACTCTATTTTTGGGATTTTTGACATGTTCTAATTCTTTTTGTCTTTTTGGGGTTTTCAAATGTTTATGAATATTTTAGGACATTTTATGATGTTTGGGATTTTTTTAGGACATTTTCCGATGGCGTAATGCTATGTACAAGTTCCACATGATAGGTCAAGGATTTGCCCCCAGTCGGGAATAAGACATACAGGATGGAGTGGGGAATGTGACGGAGCGGACTTGATGTCAATCGTTCCAAACAATGGATAATACAACCATTTATTATGAGTGAAAGTGAAAATTCTGATTGGAATGATGGTAGATGAAGGAGAAAAGTTGACTACACATGGCACCTGTTTGCTAGGTTTTCACTATGGTACTTATCCATAGCGCCACCGAAGTGGTTTTCACTATTAGACGAATTAT
The DNA here is from genome assembly GCA_007115665.2 of Sequoiadendron giganteum. Lineage (NCBI taxonomy): Eukaryota > Viridiplantae > Streptophyta > Pinopsida > Cupressales > Cupressaceae > Sequoiadendron > Sequoiadendron giganteum. The sequence goes on from CM021102.1 coordinate 372,992,885, forward strand.
TTATCTTTACTATTTTTTTGATTTTCTAATTTTTTTGGTGTTACAAAGATGCCTGTTTGCCAGGTTTTCATCAAGGTAACCATTTTTTTTTTTGTATTTTATCGATTAAGACAAAGACTCTCAGAAGCTATGCATAGAACCTCTTCAGATGAAGGCTATTGATCAGTGACAAAAGTTGTTCTCCTTCAGGGGTAGAGAGTTGATACACTCCTGATCCAAAAGCTTATGTGACAATATAGGGCCCTAACAAGTTAGGTTCAAACTTACTTGGCTTTTCTCGTTCAGCTTGATTCTCGGGATTCTCCATTAAAACCAGGTCACCAATGTCAAAGTGTCGATTTAGAACTTTCCTATTATAGCTACGATGAAGATGATTCTGATATGCTTGCAAACGGTCTAGTGCTTTCTATCTTCGTTCATTAAGCAATTCTAACTCTTGTAATCTGGATACACGTTATTCTTCATCATCAATATGACCTTTCAAGGATATCCTCAGGGAAGGAATTTCAACCTCAATAGGTAAGATAGCTTCAGATCCGAATATTAGGGAGTATGGATTAGCACCATTGGGAGTACAAATGCTTGTGAAATAAGCCCATAAGGAAGGATTAAGTTATAGGTGCCAGTCATGACCAACGTCATTGACAGTCTTTTTTAGGATTCTGACGATGGTTTTATTAGATACCTCGGCTTGGCCATTACCTTGTGGGTAATATGGAGTGGAAAAATGATGTTTGATATGGAATTCTTCACATAGATGGAAAAATTCTTGGTTTTTGAATGGATGGCCATTGTTTGTGATAATGGATTGGGGTACACCATACTGACAAATGATATAGTTTAGGATAAACTTGGATATTTGCGTGTCGATGATGTAGGTCATGGGAATAGCTTGAATCCATTTGGTGAAGTACTCGGTGGCGGTTATGATGAATTTATGGCCATTGTATGATGGAGGGTGTATCTTACCTATGAGGTCAAGTCCCCATTGGGAAAAGGGCAATGGTGAAGTAATCGGACAAAGTTCCTGTGTTGGTGCTCGTATCAAATCTTCGTGCATCTGACACTGTCGATAATTCTTTACAAAGATATATGATTCATTTTCCATTGTAGGCCAATAATAACCTAATCTCATAATCTTATGGGCTAAAGTAGGACCGCTAGAATGGGATCCACATATACCCTCATGTACCACTCGCAAGGTTGTTTGTGCTTCTTCAACATCGAGACATCTCATTAGGGTGTTATCTAAGGTATGTTTATATAGGGTATCTCCAATGATGGTGTATTTAGCTGACTTACGGATAAAGGTTCTATGCTGGTTGTTTGACAGGTCTAAAGGTAAGGTTTGGTCATTTAGATAGTCGTATACATCTTTGTAACAAGGGGAAGTAAGACCAACAATCGTACACACCATCGCATAATTGGGGACATCATAGGCAGGGACCAACAACTATTCGACCAAAAACTCGAATTTAGGCATGTTGCTTGGAATACCCAATAAGGAACCCACGATCACCATAACATCTGCTGCCTTGTTCTGAATGCGTGGTATTTTTTGAAAGGTAATGTCATCAAATTACTGCTTGAAACTATCGGCCATGCACTTGTAGGGGCAATTTTCTCATCTTTAGTTTCATAATCATCATTTACTTGTCGGACTAGTAGCTAAGAACCCCCATTAACATGTAGACTCTTAATCTTCCATTGGACTACCATTCTTAGTCCTATCACTAAGGCTTCAGACTCTGCTATGTTGTTGGTGCAAGGGAAAGCAATTCTGAATGATTTACGAATAGTATCGCCTTGAGGTGTAACAAATAGAATGCCTGCTCCTGAACCATGATGAGTATGTGACTCGTCAAAGTATAACTTCCATTTGGTTCTAGTGTCAACTTTGAAGATAAATTCAACAAGAAAATATACCACTAAAGGATGGTATGCCTTCATGGGTGCATCCGCTAACTGATCTACAATTACTTGTCCTTTTATAGCTTTCCTCTCCACATATTGGATGTCATATTCACTAAGTATCATAAACCATTTAGCCAATTAGCTTGTTAATGTTTCTTTACTTAGGAGATATTTGAGGGGATCAATCTTTGCGACCAACATGGTTTGGCAGTTTAGCATATAGTGCCAAAGTTTTTGACTAGCAAAGACTACCGCAAGACAAACACATTCTATGTTATGGTAATTTAATTCATATCCCACCAAGGTACAACTAATGTAGTACACTGCTATTTCATGACCTTGATCATCATTTTGTGCGAGAAGGGCTCCTAATGCTGACTGAGTTGCTGAAATGTATAGTATCAACAGTTTTCCATCTGTAGGTGGCATTAAGACAGGTGGAGTGAGTAGATAATCCTTGATTTGTTGGAAAGATTCCTGACATTTAGGTGTCCATATAAATGGTACTCCTTTCTTGAGAAAATGTTGGAATGGGTGTATTTTGTCTGCTAGTTGTAGAATGAAGCGCCTGATAGACTATAATCTTCCCTGTAGTGTTCTTAGTTGACCAATGCTAACTGGAGGAGGCATTTCTACAATAGCTTTTACCTTCTCTAGATCTACTTCAATGCGTCTTCTAGAAATGATATATCCTAGAAGTTTCCCTGATTTCACTCCAAAGACACATTTCTTTGGATTTAGTCTGACATTGTAATTTTCTAGCCTCTGGAATATCTTGTCTAGAACTTTCAAATGATCTGCCCTTGTTACTAATTTAGCTATAATATCATTGACATAATCTTCCATGAGAGTATGTACAATGTCATGGAAAATAGTTGTCATTGCACATTGATAAGTAGCTCTTGCATTCTTAAGCCTAAAAAGCATAACATTCTAGTAGTATGTTCCTCATGGACACATGAAAGTTGTCTTGTGTTGGTCTTCAGCTGGGATTTTGATTTGGTTATATCCAAAGAAACCATCCATGAGGGATATCATCTTGTACCCTACTATAAGGTCTATTATCATGTCAATATTCGGCAAGGGGAAGTCATCCTTAGGACATGCCTTGTTGATGTCTCTAAATTCTATACAAATGCGGATGCCCCCAGTTGGTTTAGTCACTGGCACAAGATTTGAAATCTAGTCTACATAGTCTATAGATCTTATGAACCCGACATCCAATAGTTTCTTAAGTTCTGCTTTGACCAGTAGAGCAATTTGTGGATGCATTTTCCTTAACTTCTCTTTCACGGGCTTAATACCTGGTTGTAATGGTAGATGATGCAATATAAGGTCTGGATCTAGCCCAAGCATGTCAGTATACGACCATACAAAGTTTATCTATCTCTTTTTAAAGAAGTCTTGAAACTCTTGTTGTTTTGTCTCTATCAAAGAGGCTGCCAAGTATATTACCTGAGGGTTTTCTTTTGTGTTTATGTTGACTTCCACAAAATCCTCTACTAACATCGGTGACTTTTCCTGAGCAACGGGGAGAATATTCAAACCTCCATCCTTGGGTGCCTCAGAGAGGTTTTCACCCTCAGATATGTCCTTTATTTTTACTATTTCTTCATCCAAAGGCGCCTTTCAATTTTCACCTAGGGACTTGTCATTTTTCTCATTTTCATTGTTTTTCTTTTTATTTTCATTTTCGCGACTAGAGGTGTAAATAGACTCCCCAAAATATGCTTTTTCATCCAAGTCTATGGTAAAACCAACTTTATGATCCCCTCTTGGTATGCCTTCTTGAAGTCCTATGAACTCAGCTATTGCTTCGTCGTTCTCAAATATGTCTAAGATGGGTGTACCTTGTTGATCCTAGTCAATAAGTTGGGGATATATGAGGGGCATTTCATCATCGGAGTTATCAAAGGTGGAAGTTGACAAGGTGAATATAGATTTGTTGACATGGTCACAAAATTTTTGGACTAACTCCTTGTTATTTTTCCTATGGGTAGGTAAACTCTGATGTGGGACTGTTGCAAGGGCTAGGTCGTCAGAAGATGGTTCTTTAGGTGCCCAAGATGCAAGATCAAGGGTTTTCCAATAATAATTCTTAAGCCATTCTTCTTTGGTCAAGAGGTTTTTATTATGGGGACTAGATGGATTTGGTACGAGTTTTATCATTTGGTCGAGTTTTCCAAATAGATTATATAGGTTCATGGTGTTGGTAGAGGAAAGGGAATCCCATTCATAGTTGCTTGAGTCAGGGGATTCATCATAAATTAGGGAAAGTGGTTCGTGAGATATCTCGATGTCTTCATAAGAACTCACTTCCTCTTGAAATGGTGATGAAGTACTAGAAAAGCCAATTCAAAGCAGTTGAAACCCTAGGCCTAGGCCTTTCGGTCGTGGTGAGACAATGATCGGTTTTTTCCTTCCATTTTGATGTAGTCCTAACCCACTATGTCTATTGTAGCCTTTGCTTTGCATTATCTTAGAGCCTTTTCCATATTGATCCTTAGCTATCCAAATAGACGGTGAGGGGTATTCATTGTCTTCCTGGTACAACCAGGAGGTAATATCACCTTGGTCCACAATTTCTTCACTTAACTCTCCCCATTTGGTCAATGTCATTGTAGGGGGAACATGAAATGTGACTACTGACTATCTTCTATCTTCCATGGGTAAGCCATATGCCTTAGGTGGAACTAGCTGACTTACACAATAGGATGCCTTCATGTGATATTCTCCACAACCCTTGTCTTAGATCTCAACCTTAGCAGTGGATGATGGTGGTTTGAATGAAATGGACTTGGTAAGATGTGATGGATCAACGTATAGGGATAAAGTGTATGATGAAGCTTCTTGATTAACTGGTACATGTCGTTGTGGAATTTCCCTTAGGCTTGTACAATATTGAAAAGGATATGGATCACCATCAATCATGATCTCGGTGCCATTATATGGGAATTTAAGACACTGGTGTTATGTGGAAGGTACGAATTTCATTGCATGTATCCAAGGTCTACCTAACTACAAGTTATATGGAAGGGTGAGATCCAAGACTTGGAAGCTGGTGTTAATAATTGTCAGGCCAATTCTGATAGGGAGTGTGACAACTCCTTTGGATGATCTTTCCTCATCATCATAAGCCTTGATGACTATACTCTTAGAGGTGTCTACGCATGCTTCTGAGAATCCTAATGCCTTACCCAATTTTAGTGTACAAAGGTTCAAACTTGCTCCTTTGTCTACCAAGACTCATCTGACTTTGGTTTGATGGACTAAGACTTCAAGATGTAATGGGTCATTATGATCGGTCTTTTCTGTTGAATAATCTTGTTGAGAAAATGTGGCATGATGGGAGTTGGTTAAGTATCCTACCATTTCTTCAAAATGATTGACATCTAAGTTGGTAGGGACAGTCATGCTCTGTAAGGCTTTGTCGAGAATAGCTCGATGCTCAGGTGATAAAGTTAATAGTTCCAAAATGGATATCTGTGCTAGAGTCTTGCTCAGTTGATCAAGCAAATTGTACTTAGAATTGGAATGTTGTGTAGGTGGCTTAGAAGGAGGACCTGGAAGAGTTATTTTAGTTCTGCGTGTATTTACAACACATTCAGGATGCTTCTTAATGGTGATGGTATGGACATTTTCATTTACAGCTCGGAGGTTATTTATGATCGTACCTTTTCCATAGTCATACTTGGTATTTGCATAATTGGTCAATGTATCATTCTTAGTTCCTAAAATGGAGGCCTTTCCTTGCGTGTGGTCATGTAATGGGTCCGTGAAGACCTTATGATCATTGTTCTTAGTATGTTTCTGCCCATTGACCTCTATGGTTTCTTCTTCAACAAAGTCTTGTATGATATTCTTCAGTTGTCAACATTGTTGTAGGTTATGTCCTTTTGTTCGATGGTATTCACAATAGGTGCTATCATCCCACCATGAAGGTTTGAACTATCCAAGATCATACTGTCTTGGTTTCAATGGTTTTAGGAGAACATCTTTAATCAGCTCTTTGAAAATTGTCTCAATTGGTTGCCCCAAAGGGGTAAATTCATGTTTAGGAAATCTCCTTTGTGGTCGTCGTTGTTGTGAATTTTGGATAAAATTTGCTGATTGATCTGGATTACTCATTACATATTGATTGGGGTTGTAACCTCTGGATTACTCATCACGTATTGATTGGGGTTGTAACCTCTAAGTGTGATGACCTATCCTGCATGTATGGTCTTAACATCGACGATTTTGTCATTTGTAACATTTTTGTTTCTAGACCAGAACTTGTTTCTATTGTTGGGAGCATTTTGATGTTGAACAACTGGGTTTCTGTATGGTACTTTAATTTATCCTTTGTCAATAAGGCCTTTTTCAAGGATGATGCCCTTTTGTACCAAGTCTAGGAATGAAGTACAACAATGTACCCTCAAGTCACTTCTCGGTTTTGGATTAATATTTTCAAGGAATATCATGACTTTTTGCTTTTCTAGTATTTCAACTGGACATCTACTAGCTAAACTTCTCCATCTTTGGAAGAAAGTGGTGAAAGTTTCGCCTCCTTCTTGTGTTGTGTGACACAAGGTAGCTATTATTATTTCATTTTTTATGTTAAAGGAAAAGTGTTTGACAAACTTCTTAGCTAATTCACCCCAGGATCTTATGCCATATGGTAATTTAGAGAACCATTCCAGTGCTATCTTGACAAGTCGTGGAAATAGTCTCATCAAATATGTAGGGTCATATGATATGTCCATGCATGTTGTAGAGAATTCTCTAATGTGTTCTAAAGGATTCCTCCTCCCATTATACTTAGGCAAATTTGGTATAATGTATTCGTGTGGGAAGGGTGTCATGTATAACGCTTTTTCAAAAGTACGTGGACATAAATCTTGCACTGAGATAGTTCGTTTGCCTAACATAGACATGTTGTCCATCTGTTGTTGAAGCATTTTCATTTGATTTTGGAGAACATCTACTTGTGTCAATGACATTTTTTTTGCGTTGTTAGGATCAATGTAGATGTTCTAAAATGCTATGTTATGTGACAGATTGTGATTTGGTGAGGGTATATTTCTTGTTTGAATGTTCTGATTTTGTATAGGAATATGTTATGTCTGAATGTTCTGATTTGGTATAGGAATTTTTCCTGTATGAATGTTCAAATTTGGTATAGGAATATTCATGCCTACTTTGAATCTCTTACCAGTAGTGTTTGTGCCAAAGGGGTTTGATGAATTTTCTCCCACAGTAAATTGTAAACCTTGTGTTATGTTGAAAGGGATTGAACTTACAATTGACGATGTTTGATTAGGTATGCTAGTTGGTATTGTTGCGATAATTTGAGGAATAGACACACTTGACATCATGGTTTGCGTTGGTTGAGTAGATGGTGTTTTCAAAGTGCAAATATCAAATCCTGGTGGTAGTGTGGCACCTTCTACTAGCAACTTTGCTAGATATCATTGGGAATAATTCCAGACACTCATCCATAAAGGATGCAAACTCAAGATCTTGTACGGCGGTGTCTATGTCTTCAACATAATTTTTTCCATGTGTGTCTCTAGTGACGTGTTTTTCAAGAAAAATTTTGTGTGGTCTCTCTTTCCCTGATGGTTGGTTTCCGAAAGGATTGACAAATTTGTTAGGGTCCGACATTGATTTATGCTTCTTCTTAGACCTTGTTTCAACCATGAAAAGTTGCTCAAAATGGGGTAATGCAAACTATGTCTATAAACTGATATGTCCTATTTCTATGTTTTTTGGATTTTCTAAATATAAAGGATATTGCTAAAGATTTCTAAAATGACATATACTAAAGACAATATCCAAATTTTCGAGTAGAATATGATAGTAAATGATTCTAAGATGGGTATAACCTACCACCTATGGAATAAATCCAAGCAATGATCTAACCTTACCAAGGAACCTGATTGTAGGACAAAGACAACCGACAAGGTGAATTTCCCAAACTAGACTGTTGATCTGGAAAGATTCACTAATAGGATAATAGTGACTAGGTTCAATGATAATGACAAATCGAAGCATGAACGTATCCAATGACACAGAAAGTTATTCTATTCTATGATATGCAACTTCCTATGGGTTGTCTAGATGTATACAACTTAGGATGACTATGACTAGGACGTATATGACACCTAATAATGCAAGGTTTTTGAGCAATTTTTTTCCAGTTTATGTCCAAGGTTGATCTTAAGAAACAAAAGCGAAAAAGACAATTTTGTTTTCAGACTAAGTTTGTAGTTTTTGAATTTCTCTGTTGATAGTCAATTGTGGTTCACCTTTCAGATGCGTTGCAATTTTTGACAGATGTGTTTCAGGTTTCAGATGCGGTGAATGGACCAAAATTTACCCATGAAACTCCCATGGCATACATCTCATCTCAACACATGAACCATAAGAATATAAGATGGCTTCACAAGTTTGAACCTGCTGCACCACCAAATAGATAGGATTTTGGCAAAACTACAACATGGTTTTTAGTAAGCGCATTTCGTTCGTGGGGCACTATCTAGTACGATGAGAGACCATTTTTGCCCTTCTCGTCGGAATAGTGAGCGTGATTTCTAGGGTTTCCCCCAAAAATCCACTTTTATATATCGACTAGAAGTCGCTTCGCGTCTAGCGTGCTACCAATTTGAGTCATCTTGGGGTGAGTATTTTTTCCCACCAAAATAGGCACAAGTTCTAGAGTCAGTAACCGTTTCTCTTACACCCAGGATCACACGAATGTGCAAGGGGAGAGGATATTTCGATATACCAAATCATGGGGTTCTAAACTAAACATGTACAAACATGAAATACACTGGTTAATTTTAATCCCAAATGACAATTATCTAACTACCAAACACAATGTTCATTTTTTTTTTAAAATAGAGTCTTCGATAATAGGTCTTGCATGCAACTGATTAGTAGTTTATTGGTGTCTTCGACTTTCGTCCTGCATAAAAGAAGATGTTTTTGGTTTTTTTTTTAAGTCTTCTATGCTTCATCCTGCAAAAACAATGTTATCCTCCTAAACACAACTTCAAACAAAAAAATAGCAAAAACAAAAACAAGATGAAAAAGAAAAATAAAAAATGTGAAAATATGAAAGTTAATAAAAAGACAAAAATTCCTACTAGATAGATGTGGCGCTTAAACTCATAGATGCATCGCGATGTCTACAGTCTGATGTGGTGTAGAATGTGCGGATGTGGCTTGTGTTGTCAGATGCATCACAAGATTTGTCATATGCGGTTCACAAGCTCAGATGCATCGTTTCTTCAGTCAGATGTGGTTTTGTTGTACGATATCTGCAAATAAAAAACGAAAAAATGAAAAGGAGTCACAAAATTTGAAGTGTTCTTCACGCTGGGTTCACCAAATGTAACGTAGATAAAATGGATTGCTGCACAATAAGATAGTTAAATCTAATATAACAAGCATAAATGTAAATCAAACAACAAAGAACAAAGTAAATAAACTAAAATGATAAAAACGATAACTAGAACAGTCTCACTGAATATCAGTCCACCTTTTCGAATTATCTTGATTGTCCTCCATTTTGTTGTATCGGTATTCTTGCCCTTAGATTTTATGTATGTATGCAAGCATAGCTTGAATGTATTGTCTAAGAAAAATATCGAAGATTATAAGTTTTTCTCAAAAGTATTGATTTTGGGAGGAGAAATAATGACAATGACAGGTCAATTTATAGAAATTGGGTTTTAGAACGATCGGCTCAGATTTGAAAGATAGATCAATGATCAAGATTGATGAACGCCATGCAATGTGAGTTATGTGTCAATTAGAACGTGAGCTGGGAAATTTTGTAGGATAAAGATTAAATTAGAATAATAATTTAATCTGGTGTTAAGACTATTTGAAAATAGAAAGAACACGAGTTCAAGATTAAATAAATGATTTAATCTTTAGTTGAAAGTCTTCGAAAACAGAAGAATTAGACTTTAAATGAAAATGATAAAATTAGAACTTGAAGAATAATCCGTTCAAATGCACACATGAATAAATTAATTAAATAAAGATATTTAATTAATAAATATTTTCATGCATATGAGTTAGAACTAGTTAACTGACTAGTTGTGACAGAGAGTCCTTTCGCAAAGACGATCAGATATCGAATCCGAACACAACTGGTGGATTTAAATATATCTCGAGCTAGATGGTGAGTGAATAATTAGATAATTGGATGATAGAAGAATGTGACAGAAACAATTAATTATGAATTAGATGTTAATTTAATTCAACATTCGAAATTGAAAGATTTAATTAAATAAATAATGATAATTATTCAATTGACTATTGAAAAGATTAATTGAATAATTAAATAAGGAATATTTAATTATAGTTGAAATATGATAAAGGGGTTAATTAAATTAGGAATATTTAATTATAGTTGAAATATGATAAAGGGGTTAATTAAATAATAAATTATTTAATTAAGAAAGAGAATTAATTAGTTAGAGACATAATTAAATAAATATGATTTATTTAATTAATCAAAGTTGAATAAGAGTCATAACATGAATTAATTAAATAATTAAAAGGTTATTTAATTAATAGAGGAAATATGTGTTTAGGAAGTAATTAAATAATAAACATTATTTAATCATGACCATGGACATTAGAAAATTATGTTGAAAGTGGTACTCGCAGGCTTAGACCAATTTTCGGTGTCTACGGGATTGATGGGCCCTCTAATGGGTTGGATCAGAACACCCAATATTAGCTCACTACAAGAGGCAATCAAGAAAGCTAGGGACATGGATTATGCTAATTTGGAGAACAAAATGTAGTCAAAGGCTTCTACATTTTAGCTAGGACAAAGATAAGAAACTTTTTTAGGTAGAGGGGCCCAAGAAAAATAGATTAGATGACAAGATTAGACAAGAGTTGTGGAGAAATAAATTGTGCTTCAACTGTAGGGAGCCTTGGGAACCAAGACAAAGGTGTCTTGGTAAAGGAAAGGTGCATTATATAGAGATAATTTATGATAGTGAGGAAGAGGAGAAATTTGGTCATAACTAGGGCAATGAACAAAGTGATTCAGATGATGAGTAGTTGGGAGCCAATGGGACATCACCTAAGAGGGTGAAGGGTGGTACTCTTGTGACTATGTTTGGCGCACCAAAATTCAACTCTTTTAGAGTCTGTGGAGTATTTCAAAGTCATAATCATAGTTTTGATTGATAATAGGGCTACCCATAACTTTATAGACTTTGCATTGGTTACTAGGAAGGGTCTATAGACTATGGAGCATGGGGGGTTTAATGTCATGGTTGCATATGGATATCATATTTCCTATGATCAAAAGGTTCCACATATGAGCATCACAATAAGTAACTATAAAATTATAAATTATTTTTATATGGTGGACTTAGGAGACACCAATGTTGTTTTGTGCATCCAATGGCTACACTCTCTTGGGAAGTATTCACAAAACTTCCAGACCATGAAATTCAAGTTTAAGGTAGATGGCAGGAAATTTGTCTTCAGGGGAATGTCTAATGGTGCTCCTAGAGTTGTCTTAGCAAAAATAATGGAGATTATTTTTAGACATGGTGATTTGCATGGACATGAGGAGAGGTACAATTCAAAAACTTTGGTTTGTACACAGTGTGTATCATGGGAACCATGAGACACCTCCTTTGGAGAGCTTATTAAAGGATCAAGTCATGGTTATGGATGAGATAGTTGATCACACACCTTGTGGTGTAGCCAGCAGTGATATACATGCATGTGTTGAAGATTGCTTCATGGAGTATGAGGCCACTCCAGTTTCAAAACTAGTGACACCCATCATAGAGATATTTGATAGTGATGGGTATGTATTTGGAGGTATGGAGTTTTAGCTGGTTTATGATCTAAGGTATGAATATGTTTTCCTATTTGGGTGGCATACAATTGAGTTTCAAATGGACTATAATCTATGGTACAAAGATGAGAGTGAGGGTAGAATTATTCCAATCCTAACCCATTGATTTCTAACTCATATATTATTGATATATGGTTGTAATACCTTGTTGGTAAAGGAGTTTTTAAGGTATAATTTGAGGATAGCAGGTGATTGGATGGATTGGAGAAGTTTGGATCACTACTTCAACATTGGAGGTTGGCATGATGATGAGATATTGTCATAATATGACATTGGAGGGACCTTTCGCACTATCATAGGTATGATTTTCAGTTTGTTTGGTGTTGTTCTGATTTATATTAGTAGCCTAGGAAGGATTGGTATGTTTTTCTATGCACCTATGGTGGGCATCTTTCACATCCATAGGGAATCATTCGGAGTGGGATGGATAGTTGATCATGGTGACACCATGAGAGCCATCTATCTCTTCATTTTTCATGGGTGTAATTGTGTGATGATTTGGGATCCAGGGATCGATGTAATTGGTACACTACTCCATCAGGGTCACATTGATTTGCTTCACAACTTTTTTCATGGTAATGATTGTATCAAAGTGGAGTAGCAGAAGACTCGATATAGGTGGTTGTGCTTCAAAGAACATATCATACATTACTTGCCAATAGACATGAATCTCTTAAGGACTTTGGTTTTGTTTAGTGTTTTGTCTTTGATAGACTTAGCACTCATGGATGGTGGAGCCTTTGGAGGTAAAGAGTTGTTGGTACTTGTGGTTGAGGGTTATGCATCCTTGTTCCTACAACAACACAAGAAAAATACATGGAAGGGGAGCAGGTTTTTAGAATTTGGGGAATGGAGCCAAATTGAGTTTGAGTGTGTTTGGCTAGTTGTGCTTCATGGCTAGCCACCAAAGCTCACTACACATAATATTCTTCATATTCTCTTTGAGAGATGTAGCCACAGGTTGAGGAGTAGGGTGATCACATAGTACTAGATTGGATGGAGATACTTGTCAATTGATAGTATTTTGTAGGATATAAGATTGCAATTGCTTGTGGGCAAGAAATTATGAGAAGGGAGGACTATCATGTCCCCACTTTTTGAGTGATCACTTAATGACACCAGTTAGCCTATTTAATTCTTGTAGGCTAATCTAGAGGGCTAAGGGAGTTAATTAATTTAATTATTTAATTTTTTAATTTTTTTTAAGTACATTTAAAATGGTAATATTAAATAACTAGATTAAAGTGTCATTATAAAGTGATGTCAAGGAAATATTTTAAAAAGGTACTTTATAAAGTCACTTTATTAAAAAGGAGCTTAATATGATTTGAGTAGGAAATTTCAAATGGGTTTCTTCAAAAGGATATAAAAGCGGGAAAGGAGGCTCATTGGGGGCATGTAAGTTTTTATATTTGTTCTTGGTTTTTGTAGAGTTTTCATAGCTCTAAACCTTAGGGAAAAATTCATAAGGGTGTCTAATTTTGGTAGTGAGACTATCTGCCCTAGTTGGATTCAGGTGGAACCACTCTAGTTTCACATTTGCACATAATGATTGTTCAAATATTTGTGAAGTCTCCTTTGGAGACAAATTTTAGGATATTTGATTTATTATTTGCAGAGGATTTTAGGGTTGCGGAATTTGATGAAAGAAATTAAATACTATATTTTATTTTGTAGTTGGTAATGTAGTCATGCCAATTCAATGTATGCAATCAAGAGTTTTAGATAAATAAATAATAATATTATCTTCACATTGCATCGATTTTAATGAAGGTCGTAGCTCTTTGATAGTTCTGTACATCCTCCTCATGGACATGTGAGCATCTAAAAGGTCAAAGGAAGAGAGTTAATCTTTTAATAGTCTAAATTTTGCAAGTTTGGATGGTGTGTCATTTTTCAAGGGTTGAATATTTTCTAGATTACTACTATAGCTCTTAGGAAGGAATTGAATGTAATAAGGGGGTTGTCAAATAGATTTTCTAAGCCCACAAGTCAGGTCAAAGGGTAAAAAAATAGAGCGCAAGACTCCAAAATAATGGTTAGCCACCTTCCTTTGCAAATCGTGGACTTTAGTGTGAGTTGGCCAGGAGTTTGAAAAGAAAAAAAGGTTACATGGAGTCCATAACATTCAACAAAATCAATAAATGTTGGGGCCTAGGTCATAAAGAAGTCATTATCTATTCCAAGAAAGTCATGAGACTTTAGAGGAGTTGTGGAATATTTTTCCAAATGCCAAGGAAAAATACAAACAATCAACATCCTTGTGTTTGTTGATCAGGTCCTACTTGTTTGCTTGCTCCATACTTGTTGGCCATCGTACCAACTAAGGAGATAATTGCTTGGTTATAAAGATAATGATTGGAGTATAAGAGAAAAGTGCTAATATTAAGGCTAGCCAATTTTTTTAACTCTGGTGTAATGAATATTTAATTCTTAGTAAATGTTGAATGTAAATACCTAGAAATTGTAATGACTACACATTATGAATGAAAGGAATAATTTCTAGAATTTATGTATTACTTTTATAAGTTCCTATGAGCAGCATAATTATTTATTCAATAGTGACAATGCTAATTATTATGTAATTGTGAGCTATTGCACGATAATCTATTTGAAAAATAATTTGCAACATGCCTGGTAATTGTTTGACAAAATGCTTGCATTGTCAAACTGAGTAAAATCATAAATACTTTGAGGCATTTGGCTCAGGAACTTTACACAAACAAAGAGTTTCTCATATGCATATGTATTATCACCCACCTCACATTCTTCAAGTGAAAACTCTTCGTATTGAACATCATTAATTGTACAAACACTTATCTCTGTATTTTCATCTTCATGTACGGTTATGCCTATGCTAATCTCATGCATTACCATCAATAGAAAATTCAAAATTAGAAAAGGGGACAAAATAAGGTAAGAGATCAAACAAGAATAAATCTTCTTGGTCACTATTTATATCACCAACATGTGTGTTTTTTGCATAATCATCTACTTGGGTTGATTCCTCTAATGATTTATTTGCATACACATCTTCCTCACCGTCCATACTGCTACAATAAATAGCTAGGTTATACTCCTCATTCACAAATTGGGTGTCATCGTTGATTTATTCATTTTAATCACCTATGAATGATTGATCTAGCTAAAGGTAGGTGCACACACCATCATCTTAATTTATATTTTTATCATATATTGCATCAAATCCTTCTTCTACCTGCCTACAAACACAATCACCACTTGATATTGTGCTTCTACTTGATGTCATCTCCATACAATCATTATCTTCAACAACATGTTCATCACCAACAACTTTAATTTTTTAGGATAAATATTTTGCGATTGTATACCTTCTTAGACCATCAATGAAATCAATGCATATGTATTCTTGTTGCATGTCTACCATATCAAACTCTTCTTGAATTGAGTCGGAACCTAGAATAACATTATAGTCTTTGAGAAATAAATTAATACAATCATGTATGTTAGGTCAAAAATCTATGATTGAAATCCATGCTAGACTCTCCCTCTTGTCATCTATCATTTTCTAATTCATTAACAAGAGCAACATGGTCCAAATGCAAAGAAAATTCTTCTTCATTTACATGTTAAGTCCACTTAGGTCCTAGGAGGGAATCTTTCTAGATAGTGTTAGTTGTCATTGGATCTTATCTTATCTTTTGGCATTTAATTCATATGCCCCAATTCATTTAATATTTGTCAAGGTAGTTGTCTCATTATACAAGATTAAGACACGTGACAAGATCTTTTATAATCCTATGTCACAACTTGCCTTTATAAGCAAGGCATCATATGTAAATTGTCATATTTGATCTAGCAATCTTACATCCATAATCATAACATGATATTTCTACCATTTCTCTCTTGTGGGAGTTATTATTGCCTTGTAGGTGTTCCTAGGGTGTTGAGGAGTTCACCATAAATCCTATAAAATATAGCCACAAGATGATTCCATAAAGAAATTTTTTTATAAGGGAAACCATCATACCAATTCTTTGACTTTCCATCTGGTGACCTAAAAAAAATCTCATCCACATGTATTCATCATCAAACTAATACTTTTCCATGAAATTTGGGAATACTCCAACATGTGCATCCCCCTCCCAATGATCATACCCATCGAACCTTAGCATTAATCTATAGATTGAAGATGTCATTGTTTTCCTTTCATAATTGACACAAGAAAGGTCAAGTTGCATATAAATGGGATCACATGGGTCAAAAGGAGATGGAGAAACCTATTTCTCTATAATAGTGGGGTATCCTTTTCATTATAGAGCCTTAACTATTTCCTCACTATGTCTTTCTAACTTCTCAAGCTCTAATAACTCCAAATATTTTTTAAGTATGGATACATGTGTTTCTAAGTGTATATTTTTTTCTGTGTTGGGTTATATGAACAAGTGAAACATAGAAAAATAGGTTAGGGTTTCAAAACACATAGGGTTTTATACTAAATTTGGAATGTTTCACCAAACTTACTATAAATAGAAAAAGAAAAATGGGGTGTAATGAACCTACCTATTTTTTGTTTCTTTCAAGAAATGAGATCCTCCAAGATAGAATTAAATTTCAACCCTTAGGTGATTCAATAGTATGGGGGATCTAGCAATTTCCTTTATGTGTGTGTGGACGAGTGTCAAGGTCAAACAAAACTTCTGGGAGATGAAAATAAAATAGAAAATGACCTCAAATCTATAACCTAAGGCTTGATTCATGTAGATGAAGAATATCTCTAATAGAAATAGTCAACTATGTACAAATTGGATGTCTGGAGGACACTTAAAACTTACCTAAAAAATGGTTGCAAAGTGTCTTGAGATTCTTTTTTGACAGAAATGACTGAACATGGGTTTTGGGAGAAGGGTTTAAAATACCAAATGCACTCATTCATGACATGTAAAGGTTAGATATGATAGATGAAACATAGGACTAACAGAAACATTGAACCTCTGGCAGATCTAAGAAGGGGAAAAGGTTGTGCACCTATCACAAAATGTTGTTTTTAAAAGTTGTCTTGGGACTCATTCGCCTATAGACGAATGGGTCTTTGTAGGGCTTTCCAAAATTAATTTATGGGTCCTCTGCTCCTGTGTTTGCACTTCCAGATTCTTTGGGTTTCACAGTTAGATAGTCAGAAATAAATTCAAGATTTGAGTTTTTATGAGATGACAACAAATGTAACTTTGCAATTTTGCACTTTTGAGATCTTCAACTTTTCTTCAACCTATGAACCTGTAAATTTGCAACACATAAAGAGAGAGGGAAAATGGTTTATTTTTAGGTGAATGGGGGCTTGCCTTGGTCAAACCCCATTTTGGTAATTAAACCTTTAATTCAAACAATGATAAAAAGAGGGAATGATGAATGAACACTTTTTTGTTGCATCTCACCAAACCCTTGAATAAACCTTTAGAAATATGAAATGTTGATATGGATCTTGCATGAAATGGCTTCAATGGATGTGGATCTTGATACTTGAAATAATGCTTTGAATGCTTTAACTTGAACTTGATCTTGAAACCTATGTCACAATGTTAGCTCCAAAAATATGTATTATTACAAAAGACTTTGACATGATGCTTGAGATCCTGATTGTTGCAACAAACGATGAAGAAATCTGCCCTTGAATGCTCTTGACAATAATATTTTCTCTTGTGAAATTGCTCTTCGAAAATTCTAGTTGATTTGGTAAAAGAACCTTGTATTTATAAAGATTTATCTTTAATTTCCTGAAAATTAAACATTACAAGCCGATATTTAAAATTTGAATTTGGGATGATAAAAATACCACCAAAACATGTTTTTAAAATGGGTTCAAAAGCCTAGGGAGGACCCATTCGCCAATGGGTGAATGGATCCAAGGTCCCTATTCTTGGAACACACATTGCTCAAGGTGTTTAATTGTGTGTTGGCATTAATTGTTGTCAGATTTTCTCCTTCGAAAAATGTAACTTATTAGGTTTGTAGATGTAAAATAGGGCTTATTAAGGCATAATTAAGTCCAATTTAATTAAGAGGGTCCAAACAAGTGTGAAAATGTAAAGTGATACATCTGTCAACACTAAATTAAGGCATAATTAAAGTCCATTTTAAGTAGGAGGGCACAAAAAAGGGGAAATTTAAAGGGATACATTTTCTACACTACATTGAGCCCCCACTTTAGTAAGAGGATGACCTTGCGTTAAACTCACACTAAAGGAGAGAAATACATGTCAAGAGGGGTCCAAGTGCACCAATGTTGATAGGATAGGATGAAAAAGATCAAGGAGGTGGCCAAGACCCCAAGATCTAAGATCCCATGTCAAACCAACATAAGCACAAAGTAACACACACAATATGTATGATATGCAACATCAAGACAAGATACACAAACATACAATGTCAAAGACTAAAAGAAAGAAAAATAAAAATAAAAAGGAGTGGATCAAGCCTCGACTGTTTGTCCAATTCGATGCAGATCAAGCCTCAACCAAAAACATTTACAAGTGGACTATACAAACAACAATGCATGCTCACATAGGTTAGTGAAATCTATTAGGCTCCCATACCATACCAAAGTTATACCTCCAATAAATTTAATAAGGCGCCAAAAAATATGAAATTTGAGCTTCATAACCTGCTTAGAAAGTTGTGTTATGCTAAAAAATTATGAACAAATAAGGCTCCACAAGCAAGCAAAGTGCGTTATGCTTGGTGGCCATGAAAAAGGGTTGTAACATTGAGCTTCACAAGGTTAGAAAGTTGCATTATGCTCAACACTTATGAAAAAAATGAAAATAGAATAAGACATGTTCAAAGGGGTTTTTCTTAGTTCATGTAAGGTCTCCTCTTAGGGAACATCATGCCTAATGTCTCCAAGAGAGGACAAGTCTAGGATAAAAGATTTATAACTTAGGGAATGTAATGCATAGCATCACCGCTAAGAGGAAAGTATGCCAAGAAAGGTCACACTCTTGGATGACATCAAACCCAATGACACCACCAAGAAGAAGAAACATTGCAAGAAGTAAGAAGACCACACAATGAAGCATAAGATATAGTCAAAGATCTCCAAAATGATAATGCCAATATATTCCCCCACTTTAAAGAAGTTGCTAAACACCATGCTGTGAGAAATTACTTTAAAGTAGCAAATGATAAATGCTAAACAATAAAGAAGACATGAGAGCTTATTTAGAAAGAAAATGTTTCCAAATGAAGCTACGTCATGAAGAGGGGTTGCCCCTTGTAGACACTTAAAATTGTCTCAACAGATATTGCACATCTGAATCTGAGTACTAACACCATTTCATTCTAAATTCACCCCTTTTTCGACTGTTTAATTGAATAATCCTAGTTGTTTAATTAAATGCATCAATTTCATATATTAATATGATAATCAATTTTATTAGGTTAATTCATCCCCTTTCACACTAATTTTCATCTTATTTAATTAGGTAATGCAATTTTTTTAATTAAATTGCTTATGTCCTCTTGTTTAATTAAATAATCTTAATTATTGAATTAAATGTCATTTGACCCTCTTTCATTAAATAAATTAATTATTTAATGAGCATCCTAATTTCACTCAACTTGCACAATTAAAACATTATTTTAATCATCTAATTTTTTGTTTTCCCTCACCCTACCACTTGCAAGGGAATATTCCATTGGAATATTCCTCCATTTGCACTCATTCAAAACGAGAAATATCTTCTAACAAACTTCCTAACAACTTTGGAATTGTGCTTCTTTGAATCAATGAGATCCATTGATTAACTCTTTGATCCATGTCAACTTGAATTCTCATCCATTGATGAGAATCATTGATCTATGCCTTCACCTCTCATTACATCTCATCCATTGAATGATAAAATCAATCCTAGCCATTGATTCACCATTTTCTCCTATAAATACACCTCATTTCTATGAGAAATGGATCCACAATCATTTGAGCAAAGTTACGTTGTTGTAATGCATTCATAATTTCATCCATTAGTATTCATTTAAGCATTTTTTCATTCATTGTGGTTCAAATAATCCATTATCACTCATCAATCTATCAAACCAAGCTTGTTTTATCAAAGGGATTGGGAAAGGGCCGACATTCCACATCAATGCAACACCAATCCCCCAATGGGATGAGGTTTGAGACATTAGAATAGGTTTTCATTATTTGTTTATTGTTGTTTATGTTGAATGGCTTCCCTATTTTAGTGGTTTTCAATAATTTCATTGGGATTATAGCTTAACTAGTTAGATATTGCTTAGAATCTACTGGATTTGGTGTATTTAGCCTATGTTATGATTATAGTCACACCCTCAACATGCAATGATAAATATAGCATAGAAATAAGGTATGCCACATGCAAGGCAACTTAAGGCATGTAATCCACATCTCAAGCTTGCTCTTATATATACATGGAAGGTGGTCAACTAGCCAAAAATAGGCAATGCCAAGTGTCATACTAGGACAAGGCTACCTAATCCCTTTCCCCCCAAGGGAAAAAGGTGAGCCAAAAATGGATGATGATATGCTGCTCCTTGTGAAAAGGAAATATGATTGCATAAAGCCAAGTTTATACCCTCATGCATGGTAGTGAATAAGCTATGATACTACAACCACCACATGACAAGGAGCAACAACTAATGTTATTGATTATAATAAGTAGACAAAGTATCAATTTATGCATATCTAATGAGATATTCCCACATGTAGTATCTATTAGTTCAATATGCATGAAAGTTAAAGTTGTCTTAGAAGAATCTTTTGTAATAGTGTTAGTATTGAGTGAAGGATTTTTTGATGCTTTTGTTTCTTTTGAGGGACAATAACCAAGACCACTAGTTATTTCTCATGTGTTAGGCTATCACGTATAGATTTCATTTGATTTATTAAATGCAGTTATTAATCATTAAGGTGCTATTTAAATTGAAGTTAAATGATTATTTTAATGAAAGTTAAATTGAAATGAAATTTGAAATTGAAATGCAATTATTATGATTTGAAATGCATTTATATTAATTTTGGGGTTTGTCATTGCTAATGTAAAATCGAGTGCAAGTGAACGCAAGAACAGGTGAACGTGATTGAAGGCAAGAACAACGATCAGTAGAGTTGTTTAGCCGATTGATGTTCATGAGTTGATGGAATCTCACACACACACATAGATAATATTTTAATGTATTTTGTGTTTATCATGTTTGCAAATTTTAAATCTAGTTTTAATGTAATTTCTCAAAATTATGAAAAATGCATGTGATTTAAAAGATGATTTGGTTAAATTTGATGAAATTGATTTAAATTAAATGATTGGATTGCTTGTTTAAATATTTTATTATTGATTGAAAATAATATGTTTGTATTTTGAAATTTAAAATAGAATTATCTTTTATTTTGAAATTTAATAAACTTTAAATGAATAAAGTTGTGTTTTATAAATTTAATTGTTTTAAATTGAAAATTAAGAAAGGGGAAAAGATTTAAATTTAGGAATTGAACAAAAATAGCTAAATGGAGTTATTGGAATCAAATAGAAAACAATTTGGAAACAAAATTGAAAAGAAATAGAAAACAAGCATCCGTTCAAATTGAAAATTGGCATTCAAAGATTCAGTTTAACAAGCTAAAGAAAAATATCTTCAATTAATAAGAAGCAATCAAAAATTGGAAACTCTGAGTTTGAGTTTTGAACTAGAGATCAATGAATACTTTTTGGATCTCATTTGTGTTGATAACTAAAACAATGCATGGCAAAGAGGAATCAGTCTGAGAGAATTTTGAATTGGGGAAACGAGACACAGAAAAATCCATTTTAAAGATCTCGAGCAAAATAATATAATAGGAGAGTATTATCTCAAAGGGAGAATTATTGTTTGGGAGGTTAATTTTATTGGGATCACACTCCATATGCGCAAGAGGAGGGAGGCTATTCTATTTTTAGACTGTGGTTAGACGACAGGGGGAGGAAGTGCGGCCAAAGTCTCTCTTTACTTGCTCGCACCCCACACAGTGAGCAAACAGAAAGTGCAGCCAAGGAAGTGTCTAGTCTTCCATTTGTATTCACCTTATGCACTTGGGAAGGCAACACACCCCTCACACCCCATCCTCCTATGCAGCAAGGAGTCTCCAACCCATGTGGCCAGCAAGGGAACATGTGTAGGGACCTCCTCTCACCACGCATTCACCAGGGAAGGTATACCACAGGTCACTAGACTCTCTCTTCCATACTTCCTCCATAGAAACATGAAGTCTTAGGGGATGTGCAAAAGGATCATCTGATGGAGTCAGCCAGTCAGGGGAGAAGAATGTTAGGAGTAGATGTTGATAGGTGAAATAACTGAAACAACATTAAAAACATAATATTTCCTCTATTTCCTCACGAAAAAGAAAAGACATGTAAGCCCTGCTCAGATCCTAGTAGTTGGTTCTATATAATTACTGGTTTCACTCCAATTGGACTAAACTACTGGCCTTCAATGTTCAGGGAAAGACATGTGCTGTAACAAAAGATTCAAGC